>JANHFX010010460.1:0-52912 GCA_027560015.1 Chloroceryle amazona
GGAGATGATGGAGGGTGAGAACCCGCTGGGGGTCGGCACGGCTGTGGCCGCTGAGGGGGCTGGGGCGGCTCGGCGCTTGGGCACCGCCGTTCGCTGCCAACTGCGCGCGGTGGGGCTTGCGGGCCCTCGGCCGAGCAGCCCCGGCAAGTCCACCCTTCGGGCGGCTGCCCGAGGGGAGGGGGCCCCTGGCTGCCCACCGAGCCTTGAGGGCCGGTGTGTGTTACCTGAGGTTGGCTTGATGCCTTCCCCCTCCCCAGGGCTTCCACACGCGAGAGGTGGAAGAAGTGGATTTGTGGAGATGACCGTGATACAGAAAATAAAGATAATAAAAAAGCAATTCCCTACTATGGCGTTGCTTTTTCTCCATTGCCCCATGAAACTGAGCGCAGATGCTGAGGGGAGGCCGAGAAGGAGTGAAGCGCTTCAGGTGCCCAGGGACAGGGTGGCCACCAGAGTTGTGACTGAGTAAAAGGTGAAGGGATCTCACAGGTTGTGCTGGGGATATGGCTGCTTTTATCCGCAGGCATCTTTTAATTATTTTTTAATGATCCCTTCTTCGTGTCATTGGTACTATCGTACATGATACTGATTTATTTTTTTTTCTAAAAGCTTTTAAAATGTAATAGTTCTAATTCCATTTCCGTCATCTTTGGAATTGCACTTCATTGATCTAAGAAATTTCCTTTTTCCTCCAGTCTTCTTCCCAGATTGTTGGTTTTAGGAAGATGTGATGGGAGGAAAAAGTGCATCCAAAATCAAAGTAGAAACAAGGGGTAAGAGGCCTTTTATTTAAGACTAAACCTTTTATTTAGTTAACTTAGGATTTCTACTAACTGCATAGTGGTATATATGAACCCTGGTTATTATATCTGCTTGCTATTTCTTCCCCCCACCTCACTGCTGAAAATAGCCTAATTCTGCTATTATGTATCTTACACAGTTGACAAGCGAATTGAATCGGAGGAGTCAGGAGACGAAGAAGGGAAGAAGCAAGCGGTTCGCTTAGTAACAGATCTCAGTCAGCAGAGCCTGAGGGATGAGCAGAATGGCGAGAACTCCGCAGGTACCTTGCCAACGTAAACAATCGCGTGTTAGGAAGTGTGCTCTTCCCTGTGTGTTCAGCAGAGTATGTGTATCGGTCCTTTGTGTTTCTTGTGGCTACGTGATGGTTGTATCAACGTTAGTGAATAATATGAAGCTGCCCTAGAGCAATCTTTAAAAATCAATAAACGTTAGTGTTATCATTGCAATAATATAGCTGCCTTCTTTTTATGGAACCACTGATATCAGACCTTTGTGTTGTTTTTTTCTTGTTTATTTAGCTTTGTAATCTTTAATATCAAAATTCAAACCACTTTTATTCATACCATTTCTGTGGAAACATAGTAACTTCCTGAAGAAGGATGCCTGAAGCATGTCAGAAATAAACATAAGCAGCTTTTCCTAATTCTGCTTTAGTGTATGTAGTTTTTTACCTAAAGAGTCGGCAGATTTCTTTGGAAGGCAAAGACAACTGCTCTTGGCAGTAGAAGATAGAAGGAATCTGCCAATTTGGGGCTTTTATTTTTTAATTTAAAAAATTTAAGAAGTATTGGAGTGATATGTGTTTGAATCCTCTTGACTTTAAACTTTTGCTACTATTTTACTGTTTGTATTACAACATTGGGTTGAAATGTTGATAGGCTTTTTTAAGCCAGTGTGTGTTTGATGGAAGAGTTTGCTTTTCAGTAGTTTGCATAGAATTTATCAGAGCAGATCTATTTCTGTAGACCCTGTATGGCAATAGCATCTGGGATTTTGATGTTATCCAGCAATCTGAGACGTAATGGCATCCTTTAGATAGAGATGTTCACGTAATTATTATTGGTCATGAAATAATACAGCAAATTCCCTGCAGCAAATTTTAATCCTTTTTGACTGTACATCTACTGCAGATCCCTCCTAATCTCACCCTGCCCATTAGAATTTGCAGAAGTATTTTTCAAAGCAGTAAATTATTATGAAAATTTTAAATCTCATCTCCTAACTAAATGACCTCTATCTAGGTCTAATTCATTGCTGATCGTAAAAAAACCCTACCTATTAATTTAAAAATGTGATGATGCCTGTAAAAGAGCACACCTTGCAAACTGTACATCCCAAATGCTGTATGATTAATCCAACTGTGCACATCAGTTGGTCGTGGTTTTCCTTTGCACGCGTGTAATATTGAGTGTTCACTCAGTAATTTAGCTGTGCCTTTGAGGTTTATATTTGGTACGTTGTTCGCCTGGGAAATATATTAGAGAAAGTACCTCAAGTGAATACTTTTAATCCAGTGAAAGCAGGAGAAACGTGTTCAGAATCAGTTGCTGAATTGCACTGGATACTATGTAATGTAATGACTGTAGCATTACTACTTCTTCCAAAGTCTTGTGGTTCAGGAAACTTCTAGGTCAGAAACCAAATAGAGGAATAATTTTGGAACGTTTGGTTTAGTTTCTCAGCTGAAAGGAAAATGAAGAGTGTTCCACATTTTGCACAGAAGATCATAAATAGAAAGGGCTCAAGCAGCTGAAATTTCAGATTCAACATTTAGCTAATTCTCTGAGGAGTAGCACCTCTATTCAGAAAGCTTATAACAGCTATTTTTAATTGTTTTTTTAAGGTGTATGTAATTAAAAAGCGTAACTAGGCTTTTAGTTGCTTTAAATGCTAATGGTACTGTAAACTTAAGTAACTCAGTAGCTACTGTTCCATATTGTGGAATTTGGATTTCCTGAATGTCATATATTTTTTTGTAGGTCTGCAAAGCTCTGTAGCTTGCAGGCATGAGTTACACAAATTCGGTCAAGTAACTTCACTGCCAGAGCAATGTTTTTTTCCCCTTGAGAAACCTTCTGCATTAAAAATTCTGGACTAAAGCACTGTTTGCATGCTTACCGCATGCCAGTGAAATTACAGTTCTGTTCATAAAGTGCCTGTAGAAAGGTCAGTTTAGGGTGTTTTATGGCCACTTTGATCATAAATAAGACATTGGCTGATAATTGATAGGACTGTGAATTTGCTAGAACCACTTTTTTTGTTTCTATTATTTGAGAGAAAATGTTCTTCAGCATTCTCATACCAATACTGATTTATCAGTGTAACCAGTATATACATCTCACATTGAGAGTGTTTTATACACAGCACATAAACTTTGAGAGGTGGGTTATTATGCAAGTGTTAGTGTCCCTGTGTTCGGTTTTAAATTGCTTTTATTTCAGTGAAATTGATGCATGTTTCCTGTCTGATTTGGTTTTGTGCCTTCAGACTTAAGTGCATTTTTTCCTCACGTTGGCTCTACCAGGACTGGTTATGCAAAGCAAAAAGAAAAAAAAGGGCAAACTACCCTTTCACAGATCCTAGAAGAGAGTATTTATTTAACACATTGCCAAAACCAAATGTGTATGAATGGTCTGCAATGGGTGATGTGATGAAATGCATAGAGAAGCTTGCCAGCCAGAGTTGTTTTTTTTTTTTTACTAGGATTTGTTTTCTTGTTGAAGAATGGTTTTCTGTGGTTTGTGTGTTTTTGTTTTTTGTTTTTTTTTCTGCTGAATGTGTGACTGGCTTTACTGTTGGACAACTTTAAGGAGAAACTCCTTCACCATGAGCACTAACTTATTGCTGGTACAAGTTAGTGCAAGGGAAAAAGTTTGGGTTTTTTTGTGATATCTCAAATAACTATTGTTCCAAGCCTGGGCTGTGTTCCTGTTGGCTGTAAATTCAGGTACAGTGCTTGTTCAGCTTGAAGACCTTTGTGCTTGGAGCCTTTGCACCCTAGAAATAGGTCAAAAAGGTGCAGCCTTGGTAGCAGTAGGGTAGGGCATCCTTCTCCCCTGCTGAAGTGCATAACTCTTCATCTGGAATTAAAATAAGAACATTCGAATGTTACCCACTTCAAAAATGCTGACAGGCATATCTAAAACTGTCAGTTCTGGTGGCATTTCTATACTGCCATTCAGGGACCCTGAGCCTATCAGCTCACTTTGCATCCCCAAATAACTTATGCTCCCTGCTAATGTACATGATAAAGAATATTAAAAGATGACTGGCAGAGGATTGCTTTTTAGTCTTAACTTCTGTGAGTCAGTTCAGTTAGTGCTCTTTCCTGTTGGAATGCCTAGACAAGAGTCGTTAGCCCAAATACAGAAAGGTAAATGATGGTGAGTGAAGCTATCAAAAGCTTGGAATTTGGTGGCAGTATTAAAAACTGTAATACTTGCACAGTTCATCCTTACAATGCTACTTACAATGCCAGGCATCAGTAAGAAAAACACTCGTTAAGTAAGGGGGACATTTAGCATTTACAAGTATGTTGTAAACCATAAAAGTAGTTACTACTAAACCATAATAGGAGTTGCTTGTTGCCATAAAAATAGTAATTGCTTCTGGGTTAATGAAATTAACTTGCATACAGTAATGTAGGAATTAATGCAGAGCCTTTGGGATTTGACTGTAATTCAAGTTTCTTGGATTTTTGGCAGTACATACAGAAGCCACACACATGAAGTGGAAAGAGGTTTCATGTTGTATGTGTCTGCTTTGCAAAGTCAAATTAGACTTTCTTTGGAAATTGATGTAATCAGCACACTGTCTTCAATAAATGGGACTTGCACATGAATTATTCAGCATGAATTTATCCAGTAGACTTCACTTCCTCTTGTGCTGCAACAGAAACACAGCAAATGTTGGTCTGTCTTTCAGAGCTGTAAAGGCGTTTCCCAAGAAAATGTATGCAGTGTGATAAACAATGTTTCTAGCATATTAGAGAGTTGCACTCTCTAATTGATCTCCCTTCTTTTGTTTGACTGAAAAGTATACACAACGTTGACATAAACTGACAGTATTTATGAAAGAAAAGCTGAAGGACGAGATTACTGAGATGCTTGGTCACTCCTGGCATTATTACTACACAGTTTAGATTCCTTCTTGACTATGTTATATTAGGTTGGAGGAGGAGCACAGGCAACTTTGGATGGTATATCTTCAGAGGGATGATGGCCCTAAAGTGTAAAGAAAAGGAATCCTGCCCAGATCAGTCTTAAGCCAACCTTATTCAGCAGCCACACAGGCAGGCTGGGGAAGGTGCTGTTCTTTCTGTCTTTTCCATCTAGGTGTGAACTTCTGTTGTTGAGAAATCTTGTGGAGGTTTTGTATTTTGTTTTGGTGTGTGTGTGTTTGTTTCCACAACTGTCTGTCTGATGAAAGCCAAATAAGTGAAGTGTATCTTTAAAACACCAGAATATCTGATCTGTGCATCTTGTGTGTTTCTTCTGAGGAGGATTGGCACCCTTTGTTTTTCCAGATGATAGCCATTGTTATCTTGCCTGTAGCTATCTGGTAGCAGAAGTTTATGAAGTATTTGCTTCTCCTGCAGGAGAAGCAGAGACACCAGTGGACATGGAAACCATTAGCTTGGACCCAGAAGCTGAGGTAAAGGCAAGATTTTTGTCCTTACAGGCTTTATACAGTGGGAGGAAAAGGCAGGAAAAGGCAAGTATTGAAACCTGGTTAAAAGGTCTAATTCGTCTGAAGATTGACCTTCCCCAGAATTGATTCAGAGCCTTTAGGAGTAGAGGTGATTTATTCTTGATCAGTAACTGAAACATTTTGTTAGTAATTTAGAATTAGAATTTTAATTGTGGAGGTATTGAAAGTGGGGCTATGCTGCAAGCATTATTAATTGACTATGAGCTTTTGTGAGAATATCTTTAATGAACTGATTGCTGCTGTCAGACCCGTGATTCACAACAGGCATAGCTACTTAACTGGTCTTGTGCCTTGACATCAGCGGCCTCATGAGCCGGTTAGCTGGAGAGTTTTTGAGTTTGGGTGGTGAAGTATTCTATTTCTATTTGACTGACCTGCCAGACCAGAACATCTGGGACTGGACAGTGCAAATGTGAAGTGCATCAGCTAATTGCAAGTGCAGAGTTAACATTCATAGAACTGCCAAATTATTTGAACTCAGTGTCTCCTGTTCATCGGAAGCCTGGAACTGGAATTAGCAGGGTGTGTTCCTGTTAAGCCCTAGCAAAGTAAGAGAATGTTATGCAACACTTTAATTGTGCTGAACAGCAGAATTTGTCTGAGTAAATTCAGAATTTACTGCAAAAGACTTCTAATTTTGGTGAAACAATGCTGAGACTCAGTAGAGGACTATTGCCTTTTCACAGATGCTGTGTTTGCAGGTGACAAAAGCTTAAGCCACGTGCTACACCTGTGGTGGTAAAATCATGTGCCAAACTCAGTTTTCAGAAGCTCTTTAAAGGGAAGATTTAATCAACTGCGCATTTTTAAAGACTATAATTTTCCCTAGAATAAGGGTTTTCTTTGAGGAGTGTTTTGAAACAGCTGCTGAATCACTCCATTTCTCTTTCAGGATGTTGACTTGAATCATTTCCGAATTGGGAAGATTGAAGGATTTGAGGTGCTAAAGAAAGTGAAGGTAACTGTTCTAAAGAATGGAGAATGCCTTCTGGAAATGGAGATTTTATATTTCTGACCTATAAGAGGACAGATGCAGGAGTCTCTTTTTGCCTGATGAGTTTGCTTCATGTTGAACTGAAAGAGGTGCTGTCAAGTAGTAATAAAAATTCTGGGGTTTTGCAAGTTAGTTTTGGAAGTGGATGACACACCTTACTAAGGCTTATCCTAAGAGATTCATTCTGCACTTTCCCAGCAGACTTAACACAGAATAATGTAGATTGGAAGGGACCTCTGGAGGTCTCTAGTAAACACCTGCTTAAAGGTATGTTGCTTAAGGCCTTCCTTTCCAAGGATGGAGATTACATAGCTTCCCTGGGCTGCTGTTTACAGTGTCTGACCATCTTCTTGGTAAAAAATTTCCTTCTGTAGAGTTGGAATAAAACAAGAAAAGATTCTACTTGGGAAGAAAAAAAAAAAAAGCAACAAACAAAAAAAACCCACAACCTCCCTCAAAAAAACAAAGCAGCAAACAAAAACCCAACAAAATTTAAAGGCGGGGGGGAGACCCAACCTTTTTTTCTTTATGCCAAAAGGTATTACATGGTGTGATCCATATCCATTTTCCTGTTTGTTCTTAAACTTTTCTCCAACTGTTAGACTCTGTGTCTCCGTCAGAATTTGATTAAATGCATTGAGAACCTGGAGCAATTGCAGACCTTGCGGGAACTGGATCTCTATGACAATCAAATTCGGAAGATTGAGAACTTGGAATCTCTGGTGGAACTTGAGTGAGTCCAGAGGAATCATCAGGATTGGGTTGAGGGTGGTGTGCCACTCACTGAGTTACTCATGCTGTACTTATTCCAGTATTTATCATCCAGGCCTTTCTCATGATTCATTTTGGTGCTTTGTGAAGGATAATGTCTCTTCTCCATTGATATTTAACCTGTGCAGTGAACTGGTTTCATTATCCTGAAGCTCACCAGGGACAGTCAACTGGAAATGAACTATGTGCTGAAGCAAGAAGCATAGGTGGTTGCAGTTTCTGTGCAAGTGTGGAAGCTCTCGGGCACCCCTTGCTCATGGCAATGAGACCTGTGTAGCAGGTTTTTACTCCTGAAAAAAATGACAAGATATTTCAAGTGAGAGTAGGACTTTTTTTGAAGGGTGGTAGGGAAGGAGTAGAGCTCTTCCCAGTTTCTGGCACTTGCCCGTGATCACTCTGGAGATACATTAGAAAGCTGTTCCCATGGGGCTGACCTACTTCTCATAACTGCTTGATGCTTATGGGAGCCCTTGACATTGTCCTGTCAAAGGCAGATCTTGTAGATACGTATCTTTCCCAAGGAATATACAGTACTGAAGATTGGCTTCCTCCCACAGTGGCTGCTCCATGGCATAATGATGCCTATCTTCTGCATTTGACAATTTATTTTTTTTTGAAGTCCGCCCCCCCGACTATAGAAGTATTTTGAAAGTTGTATTTGTTATCATTTCTGATAAAAAGAAATTATCCACATGACTTTAGCTTCAAGGCCTGGCAGAATGCTTGATCTCTGCAGATAGTGAGGTTCCCCACTAATTTACAAGTGCTTGTGCCAGAATCAGAGCCTGATGGACTGAAGAGACCTCTGTTTCATTTTACCTCAGGATCCTGGACATCTCCTTTAACGTTCTGCGACACATTGAAGGACTAGATCGGCTTATCCAACTTAAAAAACTCTTCCTTGTCAACAACAAAATCAGCAAAATTGAGAATTTGAGCAACTTGCAGATGCTACAAATGTTAGAGTTGGGATCCAATCGAATTCGGGTAGGCCTGCTTTATAAGATGTTAGCTAGAGAGCTTTGAGCTCTTTGGCTTGGGATTAGCCTTTTCTGAAACTGCACTTCCTTCACTTTTACTTGCAGTTTTGTTCTCATTTTTTTTCCCGTTCCAGTCATTTAATGTGTAATTGCTTGTTGCTGTGCATGCTGGGTCCTTTAATTATGTATGTATGTAGTACCTGACTACTAAATTACTGTTTATGAATTCTCTCTTTAGTGCACTCATGCATCCCTTGTGTGTTTCCTTTTGTAGATTATGGTTTTCTACTGCTAGAGAGCCAAGCCTATCAGAACTGGCACTTACTGTTTTCTCTTACCTACCTAGAGGCTGGTGCTGTGTCTATAAAACTGTTCAATGCACATTTAATTCTAGTTTGATTTGTATGTGTAATTGATAATCTGCTACATCAGTCTCTCTCAGGAAAACTATTTGCTTGAGGATTTGGTCTGAAATGCCTCAAAAACCTGGTACTGTACTGCTAATTACTTTTGGGTTTTTTATTGTGCAGTTTGTGACTTTTTCAATTTAGGTGGTTTAAAAATGTGTGCCACTTAAAGGGAAGGAGTTCTGAGTAGTCTCTCCTGTCCTTAAGGTATGCTTTTCTGAATTTTACCCAGTTTGTAAGAGAACTGGTGGAACATGGCACACAAGACTTGAAACATGCAAAGCAAGCTATCATTTTTTTAAAAGCTTTTTCAATTATATGCACTTAGAAAATTCTTGTAACAGATGAGTGCATTTTCAGTCTGAAAAATTGTGTTAAGTCAGTGCTTCTCATTTACAATATCTGAAAAATTGTTATGCTGAGAGAGCAAATTAGGAAGAGAACTGTTTGTGCTCTGTTTGAAGCCTTGTCGAAATGCACTTTGTATAAAAGAAGGAAACTTCAGCTATTATAACCAGCCTTTTAAGGCAGGAATGTCTGCTGCTTTTATGAACTGGGAAATTTTTATTTTGCTTCTAAAGCTAAACTAGACTGAATTATTTTCCTTCCAAAGGATTTTCTGCTTTGGAAATAAAATTACTTAGGAGAATAAATCTAGAGTGTGAGAACATCAGCCAGATCACATGAGTGATTAGGAACCTTCAAGTCTGCATAGACTGGGGGAACATGAGAGAGAGAGAGGTACAATTTCTTTATTCAGAAACGTAATAAGCTAAGCACACATATTTAAATTTGAAAAGCTGTGTTAAGTAAAACTGTACTGTATACCATAGCTAAGTATCATTACCTTCTGCAAAAAAAAGAAATCCAGCTAGACTTCTAAATTGATACTTAGTGGTACATTGCCACCAATGTTGTTAAGCCAAAAGATCCTTTAAACAGGTTATATTTATTTTATATGTGTGTTCTCAGTGTTGAACCTGAGTATATTAACAAAACAGAGCAACCAAAAACCACGAAGTTATCACTATATGGGTAACATAAGCTTCTTAAGTTGCTTTATTTTTAGTGTTTTTTTCTGTTTATCTGTTAATTCTTTTCTGGCTTTTTCAAGTAGCACTGCTCTATACTTCACTGGAATGAGTAATATGTGCCAAGGCCAGGCATGAGGAAATCTCATGCTACTTGTGGCCACCTAGAACTGTTTGGTACTTTTCTGTTGGTAGGTAAGGCTGTGCCTTACAGGTGGGCACATAGCCCACAGGTGTCTTTAGGACAAAAGCCTATGAATCTGTTCAAGCAGCATTCTTGGCTCTCAGGTGCCTGATATACTCATCTTCTGTGCATGTCTTAGTCATTTTGCTGCACACTCTAATTTGGAGTGCACTTACCCTGGCGTCTGTCATGACTTACTAAGCACTTGTAGTTCTAACCCCTTGTATGTGAATATTGGGGAGGCAAAATGTTACCCTTGAGCTGATACATTTCCTGCTTTTTTTCCCAAAGTTGGACTGACAGAACTATAAGACAATCACTTTATTTGTTCCTTAGTGTTTTTTTTTCCCTCCTGTCCCTTAGTTTTTTTTCCTCATGTCCATCTGTTTCATACTCTTACTTAAGTGTGGCTTTTCTGTAGCTTTAAGTATTCCCCCCCACCGGTTTCTTCACAGTATCCTCAGAGTCACAAGCATTTCCTCCTCAGAGTTGGGGGAGCTGTCAATAAGCAAGAAAGCTATAACATTTTCTTACAAGGTCAAAACAGGGTTAAGTCCACAGGCTAGAAGAGGGTAAATACAAATCTGAGCTGATAAACACCTTCTGTTGAATCTGTTTGGACTTGTAGCATAGAGGTTGAAAAGCATCTTCCCTTTCCGGAGTGTATGTGTACATTTATAGTGTGTTTGTGTCCATCTTCCTCTTCCTTCTTTTATACACGCACAGGTACGTGCACACACACAGAGTACACACACAGAGTACGTGGTGCTAGGGCTTAGTGGCCTGTATTACCAGCACTACTAGTCTCTGAAATTCTGCCAGGCAAGAAGGATGTGGAAAAGCTGAGATGTCACAAGATACTTGAGCACAAATGCACAGCTATGTGTGTGTCTATATCCATATTACTGTTCTTCTGTGACCTGGACTCTGGTTTCAAAATTCATGTCTCTTTTAATAGCACCTTTTTTTTGAATTGAAAAAACCCAAGTGTTTTCTTTCCTTCTGTTTACAGGTGCCTTTTCTAAGACCACCTCTTTTCCATTTTGCCCTTTCTTCTCTCTTCTGTTCATGCTTTCTGGTGCTCCTTCCTTTGTAAATAAAGAATCTGGTGGTTCTTGATGCCTCAGAGGTCCTTATTTTCTCCCACTGAAGGCTGAGCTTAGGACTTAAACTGGTTTAATGTTTATGTTCTGCCAGTAGCATGTGTGTTTAGAATGTGTATGTCAATTAAATTGCTATGTGTGTGTTCTGCCAGTAGCATGAATATATAGCCAGTAGTTAAATATATTAACACGTACAACCATGAGACAGTTAACCTTGCTTATGACAGAGAAACTGTTGTGCAGAGAAGTTGAACAGTTTTCCTCTGACTGTGTTATTCAGTAACTGGTGGTCAGGACTAAATTTGCAAATTATGCTTTCTCCTCCTAGACTCTCTTTCCATTCATGAGTGGAGGTTTTTCTTGCTTCACAAATTAGTATCTCACGCCCTGGATAAACCTCACAGTTCAGGGTATGCCACTTTCAGTGCTCCGTGAGCCTTTTTATTCTGTGCTCTTGATGCTTAGACAGGGGAAGCAACAGCCAGGACAAAGCAAATGTGACCTTTACTGAAAATCAGCCAATGATAGTGCCGCAAGCTGTCACACAAGCTGAAGTTCGCTGTCACTTACCTCTGCTCTTGGGGTCATAAGGGAGGCCTTGCCTTGTTTGTGGAAGTGACAGGCTTGTGTTTCTCAGGAGCAGGTCAAGCTCTGTGGGTCAGGACTATAAAGTGCCAGCCATATCTACAGGTCACTGCTCCACAGTGGTAACATGGTCTCCTTTATGTCATTTTGCAGGCAATTGAAAACATTGACACGCTGGCTAATCTTGACAGTCTGTTCCTTGGAAAGAATAAAATCACCAAGCTCCAGAACTTGGATGCACTGACAAACTTGACTGTGCTCAGTATACAGGTATTGATTCTACTTTATGCTGCCATGTTTCGAACAGCCTTGGTTACATGATTCACATAGCAATTTATGATGAACTTTTCTGGATTAGAAGGGCTTCAGGGTTTGAGTCAAGCTCCTGTACTAGAATAAAGACACAGTGAAACTATGCAGGGAGAAAATGAGAAGGGCAAAACTCAACTAGAACTCATAGAAACATAGAATAGTAGGGGTTGAAAGGGACCTCTGGAGATCATCAAGTCCAACCCTCCTGACAGTGCAGGATCACCCAGGGCAGGCCACACAGGAACAGATCCAGGTGCGTTTTGAAACTCTCTAGAGAAGGAGACTCCACAACCTCTCTGGGCAGCCTGTTCTGGCTCCATCACCCTCCCAGTACAGAAGTTTTTCCTCATGTTGAAGTGGAACTTCCTGTGTCCCAGTTTGCAACCATTGCCCCTCTTCCTATCACATGAAGGGTGGGTCCTACTTAATGAACCTCATCTCCTTCTATGACAAGGTCACCTGCTTGGTGGATGTAGTTTACCTGGACTTCAGTAGAGCCTTTGATACTGTTCCCACAGCATCCTCATGAAAAAACTGGCTGCTCTAGGCCTGGATGGATGTACTCTGCTGGGTAGAACACTGGTGGGATGGCCAGGCCCAGAGAGTGGTGGTGAATGAAGTTGAATCTAGTTGGCAGATGGTCACAAGTAGTGTTCCCCAGGTCTCAGTGCTGGGACTACTATTTAATATCATTACCAATGTTGAGGAGATTGAGAGTGCCCTCTAAGTTTGCAGACAATACCAAGTTAGGTGGGAGTGTTGATCTGCTTGAGGGTAGGAAGGATCTTCAGAGCGACATGGACAGGCTGGATCAATAGGCTGAGGCCAATCATATGGGCTCAACAAGGCCATGCACCAGGTCCTGCACTTTGGCAACAAGAACCCCAGGCAGTGCTACAGGCTTGGGGAGGAGTGGCTAGAAAACTGCTCAGCAGAAAGGGACCCGGGCTTGTTGATTCAGCTGGCTGAAGAAGAGCCATCAGTGTGGCCGAGAAGACCAGGGGCCTCCTGGC
Organism: Chloroceryle amazona; assembly: GCA_027560015.1. Taxonomy (NCBI): domain Eukaryota; kingdom Metazoa; phylum Chordata; class Aves; order Coraciiformes; family Cerylidae; genus Chloroceryle; species Chloroceryle amazona. The sequence goes on from JANHFX010010460.1 coordinate 12,895, forward strand.
CAGTATCAGGAGTAGTGTCACCAGCAAGAGTAGAGAAGTGATTGTTCCACTGTACTTGGCACTGGTGAGGCTGCAGCTTGAGTATTGTGTTCATTTTTGGGCGCTGCAGTATAGGAGAGACATTGAGGTGCTGGGGCAGGGCCAGAGAAGGGCAATGAAGCTGGTGAAGGGTCTGGAGAGTAAGTCTTAGGAGTGACTGAGGGGTTGTTTAGTCTGAAGAAAAGGAGGCTCAGGGGAAACCTTTCTCTCTACAACTCCCCAAAAGGAGGTTGTAGAGAGGTGGGTGTTGGTCTCTTCTCACAAGTCACAACTGACAGGACAAGAGCAAATGGCATCAAATTGTGCCAGAGGAGGTATAGGTTGGACATAAGGAAAAACTTCTTTACCAAAAGGCTTATCAAAGGCTGGAGCAGGCTGCCCAGGAAAGTGGTTGAATCACCATCCCTGGGTATATTTAACAGCCATCCATATACAGTGCTCAAGGATATGGTGCAGTAGTGGCCCTGGTAGAGTTAGATGATGGTTGGACTTGTTCATCTTAAAGGCCTTTTCCAACCAAAGTGATTCTGTGAAAGTGTGCTATTCTTTGTACTGACTTTTCTCATCCTTTCATACTAAATGAGATTGACAGACACTGATAACATGAAAAAATAAATGGCTTGGTTTTATGGAAGAAAGAACAGGAAATTATGTTATTCCCTGTTTCCTTCTTGTTTTCTAATTTATTACAACATTAAATGGGTTACACCAAGGAAGTCTTTGTAATGGCAGTGAGCTCAGCATCACTACATTTTTCCTGAAGCGGGAAGAAATGTGAACAAGCCTGTGCTAAATGAAATCTGTCCTTAATGAGCTTATGGAAAGCTTCTTCCTTTTAAAAAGGTGTAATGAAAGATAATCAACTCATTTCTTTCATTGAGTCTCCTTTTCACCATATTTCAGTGCTAGTGCATTCTCCTATCTCTTACAGCTGGTGTAAGAGAGGCAAGCTCACTATGATTTGTAGTACTTGTATGTATCATTAATCTATAGGATGTACAGAACTGTGGATTGCGATTGAAATGTTCTAACTTCCCTTCTGACCATTCCTTTTAAAAAGACCTACAAAATTTAATGCTCTTAATGTATAGGCCTGTTGTTTCTAAAGACAGCAAGTGGGAAATATTCAGGCTATTACTTTTGATGGGAAGGTCAGAGTCTGATTCTTTTAAACTTAGAGACTTGCTCCCATGGAACTTCCTTGTGCATTGGTGGTACCAAACAAGCTGAGCTCATGGGATCAGTGTGGACCCAAGCAGACTGTTCCCCTTCACATCCATAATTCAGAGAAATACTTTTTTTTGCCAGTGACTCTCTTGGGTTTTAGTTTGTTTAGAGTGGACTTAAACTGCTGTTACACTTTCAGAATAACCGTCTGACCAAGATTGAGGGGCTGCAAAGCTTGGTGAATTTGCGTGAGTTGTACCTCAGCCACAATGGCATCGAAATCATCGAGGGACTGGAGAACAATGTGAGCAGGCTCTTGCTAAGTGTGTGACAGAATTCTTGCCCTAAACTGCACCTTTTAGTGGCTGTGCTTTTCTGGAAGTTTTTGTTCCTCAGCTTCCTCAGTGGTACTGAGTCTCTTGAAAAGGCCACAAAGATCTAAGTATGGGTTATGTTAAAATGTTTTGCATGGATGAAGCTCCTTCAAATCTGGAGTAAACAGTTTTCATGACTTAGGGAGGGAAAACACAAAATGTGTTGAATGCAGCAGTTGCATCCTGGCTGATCCTCAGCAATGGGAGTACTGATGGCCACAGCTGACTATCTCTGCAGCCTTTCAGACAGCGGTTTGTAGGTAACTGTAAATTTTGGGAGTAAGAGAGGCAAGCTGTGACCTGTGGCTCACCTTCATGTCAGTATTATAGCTTTTTAGATTTCTGGATAGAATTGATTCCAGAGCAGCCTGTAGCATTTTCACCCTCGCCCAACAGTAGGTGGCATTGTCAGAGAGCAGAAACAATCTGGAATTTATTTGGCAGTTTGTAAGACAAGAGGAAAAAGGAGGGGGGAAAAAAAAAAACCACACCAACAAAAATCAAGCAAACTTTTTCTAAAACCATTGAGTTTCCTGCTGCAAAAAGTTTGTTCAACTCTTCTGCTCAAGGGGACACTCATGTTCTAATTTTTAATGGATTCCTCTCCTTAATGTACTACAAGGAGAGCTTACTTTATAGAAACCCTTGGCTGGCAGTTGCCATCAGGCCAGTAATTACTTTCATCTTTGTCACATGGCTTCTGGGAAGTCCATAATACAGCTTAATTAAAATTAGTCTTCCTTGCAATATTTAGGCAGTGAGAGTTCTTGTGCTGCATGTAAACAACTGGCAGTAATGTGTCTGCTTCTGACAGTTTCCAGCTCTGGGCTGGAAAAAAGGGGGACAGAGAAGATGAAAGGAAATCTGGTCTAATGTTTTTGTGTTTGCTTGTCTAGAACAAACTTACAATGCTGGACATTGCATCCAACAGAATCAAGAAGATTGAAAATATCAGTCATCTAACAGAGCTGCAGGAATTCTGGGTAAGCACAGGCTGGTGCTGTTCACTGAAATTCTCTAGCATGGCAAAAGAAACCGTTCTGATGGGAAGCAGTGGGGAGGATGGTGTATTATATGTATGTCTTGGAGTAAACTATTCCTGTTCTTGTGACCAGCTTGACAGTCTGCATGCGTAGAGTATAGGATGATTTCCCTTAAGGAAAGAGTTGAGCTCCAATTATTTGCAGGGCTTTGCTTAGTGGTAAGGAGCCTGTTGCTGTCTAGGAAATAGGCCCTGCCTACATGCTTGTGGTGATTATCAAACAGCCCTACTGTGTCCTATTTTTTCAGATCTCATCTTTTTTTACATGAGTATGACAGTGTAATGGGGGAAGCTGATGCTGTCTCACCACTGCACTGGAGCACAGTGCCAATTCAGAGCAGAGTTGGTATGATCATGCCATTATAAATATGAAGAAAATGAAACTGTCTTCAGCTTTACTTCCATTCCTGTGAGGTAGATAACTGTTTAGGATTGCTTCTGTTTCTTTCTGGCATCCTAAATAGCTACGCCCTTTGTCATTCCTAAGTCTGGTCAGGAAACATGCAGAGACACCCCCTCCTGAAACATCAGTACCCTGCCATACTTGGGAGCTGTGTACAATCTGCTCACATTTTGAGGAAAAAACAGCAGATGGTCATGAGCTGGCATGTGCTTTAACTCTTGTAGAGTTTCTGCATGTCAAGGCTGAGAATGAGTTGTGCTGCTTAATGTCTGTCACTGGAGTTCAGTTATTTAAACTCTTGGCAGAGGCTGAGATAAAGAGAGGAAAGCAGCTGCAAATAAAACCAAGCTAGAGCTTGGTTAGTCAAGGATACTTGGAGCATTTTCCTTCTTGCATTGTGGCTTAGCAGATGGCTAGTGGTGTTATCTGGTCATGCCTGTTCTTTAAGTAACTCTTCAACAGAAACTGAGAAGCCTGTTTAAAATAACATCATCTTTTGGGTGGTAAAAATGAGACAGTGCACTGTGGCTGGTGTGGGACCTGTTGTGATCCTTTGCCATTTCCTCCGGTCTTCCTCTTTGCTGTTGCTCTGCTTAGAGTAGAAGGCATTCCACAGCTGCTTCCTCTTGTTTTACAGAAAGTAAAGAGAAGATCCTAAATTCATTGGACTTCCTTTGCAAAAACACTAGTGCATTTAAAGAGTCCTTTCTCAAAGCAGAGCACTGGCCAAGATCTGTTAGCTGAACCTGGAAAATGCCCTTCTGTCTTTTTTCCACTTTAACACTGTTTTTAAAAAAAGGTTCTCTGCATTTTTGGTAAAGTTCAGAGCAGAATTTGTTGCAAGTACTGATTTATATTTTTACACTGTCTATAGAGTTGAATCCACATAACGAAGTCCTTTAACACCTTAGGAAAGGAGAATTTAAAATCCGCAGACAGTGGAATCTTCTGAGTTTTGTAGGACCACCTCCCCAGTGAAGGGACTGAGACCATCCAAATGTCAAGTGACTTGGCTGAAGTAATGTTATGATGAGCTGTAGCAGAATGCAAGAGCTAGCAGGTTTTCTTCACTCTTAGTCCGGGCTCCTAACTACAAATCTGTCTTCAGCTGGAACACTGTCAGTCCCAAGGCCGAAGCAGTTCTCTTTCACTGAACTAGGTAGAGGGAGGCTGATGGTGAAAATGTTGCTGCTTGTCTGCAACACAGCAAACACAATGCACAAAGTTTCCAGGTTACTGTGGGTACCTGATGTGAGGAAGAACAGTTGTTGAGGGGGGCCAGAGCCAATCCATTGATTGATTTATTTTTATTTTATTTATTCCTGTTTAAAGGTGATATTGCTGTTAGTGACTGCCTCTGTACCCAAAAGCAAAGGGCGGATAAAATCTCTAGGTTGGCCAGCACATGGCCGCCTTACACTGTTGGCTTCCTTGCCAGACGGTTGAAACATCATCCCCTTGCATGGGAATTCCTGTGCAGTGCCAGCAGCGAGGCAGCTCCTGGGCTGACAGGAGGAGAACATGAATCAGAGAGCCTGGTGCCTTCTCTGGAGTGCAGAAGCAGTTTTTATGGGGAAGTGATTTAAAGGGGAGAAGAAAATGTCATTTTTCACGTCAGTTTTTAATGTTTCCTGGGAAATTGTGAAAGTAAAGATAGATGTCACAGTGGAAGAAAATCTTGACATAAAGTTTTCCAGCCCTTAAATGAAGAGTGTATAGACTGGGACACTGTTAGCAAGACACTGAGACAGTCTCTTTATCGGTCTTTCCCAGCATCCTAGTTGGACTGGAAACACTGTCAGAAGGGTGGCGCGTTTGACCAGCAACCCAGGGTAGTGTGGGGATGGTTGGTGAGGCCTGGAGTGTCTGACAGGAAAGCACACCTTGGACATTCCAGGGGGAGAAGGATCATGTAGACAGGGTTGTCTTCCATGTGTATGAAGACCACGCAGTGTTACTGCCCCTGGGTAGCACTAATTCTCCTGAGTCAGCATCAGTGTGTCTGGGGTCCTGCTGCCCAGGCTTAGATTGAAAGTATCTGTCTGTGTGAGCATTGCCTATATGTGCTCTGCAGATGAACGATAATCTCATCGAGAGCTGGAGTGACCTGGATGAGCTGAAAGGAGCGAAAAACTTGGAAACTGTGTATTTGGAGCGAAATCCCTTGCAGAAGGATCCCCAGTACCGGCGCAAAATCATGCTGGCTCTCCCGACTGTCCGGCAGATTGATGCCACGTTTGTTCGATTCTGAGCCTCCTGCTGCCTGCTCTCTCCTGCCCTCTGTAGAGAAATGTCCCAGATGGGTTTTTTATCCACGTAACACACCCCAAGTCTTCAGTCCACTGACACTCGCAGAGCAAAAGGTCAATAAAAAGCACTGAATACCAGATCTTGTGTACAATGCACTCATTGTTTTTGAAATGTTGTTGTTATTATTATTATTAAATCTTAAAATGAGACTTCCTTGTGGTTGCCACTGTTATTTATGAAGGAGGTTTTGCCAGCAAGTGTTTGCAACAGACTGAAGCCACTTGGATCTGCTTGCAACTTTTGTTGACTCTGTGACACACCTTCAGGTTAGTAAGGTCACATCGCCTCCGGGTTGAGTCTCAGCAGTGGTCTTTAAAAATGTGAAAATAGGATGAAAAAAAATGTGAAAATAGGGGAAGCATCTGATAGAGATCCAGGTTATCAGATGTGAGTCAGTACTAAACACCCATTTTATTTATTTTTTAAACAGCTACGAGGTCACTAGAGGATTGAGAAGGAATAGCTTGAGGGCTGAAAGCAATGAGGGGGATGTGCACATATGGATAAGCTGCTGGCCTTCATGGAGCTACTAGTGGTAGAGCTTCTGCTCTTAAATGTAGTGGTGTTGACCAAGGTCAGAACTAAAAAGGAGTTAAAAGGGATGAGATGATGGGCTATGGATTCCACTTGAGGAGGTAAAAGGTCTAGTCCCTGCTTACAGGTTCTTTAGTGGTGGTTGTGTCTTCGTTTGTCTCCTGATTTCCTGAATTTGTCTAAGCAAAGCACAGCAGGTGCTGAGGTGTCTTTCTTCCTGGACTGAAACAGGCTGCTTCCAGATCCCTTCCAGAATAGGGGAGTGCTGCCTATGCCCTGTGGCTTGCAGCTCCTTGAGGCTCATGTTTAACATCTCCACTCCCTTGAGTGAAGCTGAAAGGCTTTATTGAGCATTCTGGTTTTTATTGAAAGTGAGTGGACCTACTCTAGAGGGTGCTGTTGATTTAGTATGACTTCAAACATGTCCTTCCATTGAGGTCCCTTGAGAGAAACTCGTAAAGCTCACCTACCAGGACTGCTGTGTGCTTGGACTGCTTAGACAGGAGAGGGAGAAGGCCTAGCCCTCTGTAAGGGGCTCAAAAGGGTTTTGAACTGTGGGAGGAGACAGCAAGGTTACCATGCTGCAGTGGAAGCTGCTGCTTGTTTTACTGCTTTACATCTGTCTGTCATTTGATCTCTGCTGAGTGACAGCTGTCATTGTCAAGCTGTGAGTGCCTGCCGGAGACAGCTTTATTTGTTACACAGGAGTCTTCAAGCACTTCTGCAAATGCAGTCTCTGGCAGTGTTTAGGAATTAGTCAAGACTGACTCTTTTGTGGCCAGTGTATTCAGCGTTGTCTTAGCATATTCATTAGGTTATTAATAAATTAATATAACTGATATATTCATATATTAAATATATTAATGCTACTGGTCAGCAAGGTAAGGGTTTGGTAGCACTTTATTACGGCTTTGCACTCAGAAAACAGTACGATTCATGTCCTGCTTCCACTAAACACAGTGGTGTGGCATTGTTGTCCCTCTGCACCTGTGCTTGACCTGGGCAATTGAACTTCATACCTCCAGTGGCTGGAAAAGCTCACTGGAAGCACTTGCCATCTGCCACTGTGTTTGTGTCATTGGTCCAGGGGAACAGCCGCTGCCCAGGCTGGGCCCATGTGGGTGTTTCAATGGGAGCCAGCCCAGAGAAGAATTGAGAGGGTCTGCAGCAAGCGTGAGCTCTCCATGCCTGTCAGCCTTGAGGAACTTTCTGATTCAGTGAACCTGTGAGGTGTGTGGGAGACGTTTCCAATGTGGTTCATACCGCTTGCAGAGGAACACAGCAATGAAGTGAGTATTTTAAATGCAAAAGCTGTTCAAGGGATGTGTAGGTTTGCAGGTTCTCTGGAAAAAAAACCCTCTACAATTTATGTCTGCTTTTTAAGGAAGTGGATCCCTTCCCTCTCTTATGGATTGGATCAGAGCTGATAGCAATGAGGTGTTGGTGTTGCAGGTGTGCTGGTCACTGCACATCACTACCCTCAGCTGCATTCCATACTGCTGCCCTGTTAAAAGAAAACTAGGACAAAATGGGAGGAGTGTCTGAAAATTTGCTATTGGTGGTACTCAGCTTTGTCAGGCTGAGGGCAAGGAGAGGCAGAAAGCCACTTAAGGAGCCTACATACCCCCCATTTTGCTCCTCATTTGCTTTGGCTTTGAGTTGTTTTTTTTCTGCTGGTGCCACAGCAGATGTTTTGTTTAGCACAGCAGCCAGGTCCAGGTTGTCCACCCAACTTCCTGAGGTTCTCAGGGCCCTTGTTCACCCCAGAGTCGAGCATGTGCTGAATATGCCCTTGCGGGTGGTAATGGGTGGTGTCTGTTTGCTCAGCCTGACCTGGGGCTGGAGCAAAATCTCTCCAGTTTTCCAAAATCCCTCCAAGGCTGAGCTACCTACAGCAGCCTGGGTCTTGGCTGAGGCTGGTTTTGCTGAGCTCGAGTGCTGTAGGCTGGGAGCAGCTACCGGAGTGCACCTGCAGCAGCGTGCAACAGTGACACCCGCCGAGAAGCAGCACCAGGAACAGCTGCACTGTGCTGCCACACATAGACAGCATTTAGGGACCGGGATGACTTGTCCTTGAGTTAGTGGCAGCTGCTGGCCATACACTCGTCCAGAAGCCAGCCAAGATTCATCATCATGTTTGAGGTAGCAGGGGCCGAGCCCTGCAGCGTGGCCCAAGGCCTGGTGGCGGGGGCGAGGACCTGCCACCTTGCCCTGGTCTCTTCTAGTATGTGTTCCTTTGTTGGACATGTGATTGGACGGCTGGTACCTGACATTCTGAGTCCACAGAACTCGAGATGAAGTGTGAACAGTACCTGGACATGGAGGCCCTGGCCAAGAACAAGGTAGGCCGTGGTAGCCCCTCCCTCCTCCTTTACACAAGAGGCACAGGCAAGCAAGGAAGCCCTGTAAGAAGTTGAAGTAGCTCCTACCAGTGGAAATGACGTCTCTCTTGTTCTGTGTTTCAGGTCCTCTTGGAAAGATGGGAGACAATAAACAAGGCCAGGGTCGTGGCTCTGGCCGCAGGCAGGGCCTGGGCTATGGAGCAGTACCCAGCAGCTGAGTGCCCCAGAGCACACGGCACTCTGCCTTGGGAGAAGCCACAGGGTGGCCGGTGCAGCTTCCCCGCTTGGCTGGTGCACAGGCATTGGGGGACAGCTGCTGCTAAAGGTGGGGAGGGATGCAGCTGGCTCTGGGCATTTGTCCAAGCGTGTTGGCGTTACCCCATGGTAGCTCCACGGGTGCGCAAATGACCTGGTACAAAGTGAACCACGGGAGGCTGGCCACATCGTGTCCCCAGCCTGCGCTCAGCTGGGACAAAGCGGCGCCTGCCCACAGCACCTGCACGGCTGGCCTGGGCAACCGCAGCTCCATTTGCCACTCAGGGCGAGTGAAGTTAGGGCTATGGCCACCTCTATTGGCTCTGGCTTCTCCTGCCTCCGCCTGTGCTGGCTGTAACAATAGCTGGAAGGTTTGTTTTTTGCTGGCCCCAGCAGGTACAGGAGCAATGGCTGAGCTGCTGCGGGGAGGAGGAGAGCTATGGAGACACGGGGTGAATTTTGCAAGGCGTGTTGAGACCCCCCCGACGCGGCAGCACGGCAGGCCCTGAGCCAGGTTTCACCTATAAAGAGTAGCAGCTTGGCCCCGGTGGGGGGGGTGCTGCGCAGTGGTGCCAGTCACAGAACGCAGCAAAGAAGCTCTTCTTATGGAGCAGGTGAGCAAGGACAACAGTTGGTGCTGTCCTTTCCTCCCCTCCACTGGCAGCATCCCCAGCACCACCTCCTTGGGGTGCTCACAGGCCGGTGTATCCCTGGGAAGGCGGCGCAGTCTCTGCCACTGCCCAGCCCTGCTCTTGCCTCCTCCCTTGACCCAGCCACTCCTCAGTAAGTCACTGCTCCAGAGGCTGGTGCGTGCAAGCTGGAACTCCTCCAACCAGGCTAAGGGCAGCCAAGCAAGGGCTACCTTGGATCTCAAACCACCAGTAGAAATAATATCCGTGACACTCCAAGCTGTTTCAGGTTTTATTTTAGAATTTATAAAATTCCAGTGTCATCCATACTCATGAGCCTTTTTACATGTTTGCATATAGTCTCCAAATTCCAAAGTTAAGGCCAAGGGATCATTGCTATGGAAACATACAATATGGAAGACGTCAAAGAGAGGAAATGGACACATGCCACAGTCTGCTGCAGAAGGAGGGTGGTGAGGGGACAGTACTAGGTACAATCACTTCATGACCTTCTTTAGAGTGGAGGGTCGGGCTATGGGGCACAAGCCAAGATGGTGTTGCCCCACATGTAACTCAAGCCTAGCTGTGCAACTGATGAGGGCACGGGGTGGGGAGGGGCATAAAGAGGAAGAGGGGGGGTGATAGGCTTGGTGACATAGGACAGACCTAAGCTAGAGGGGTAATAACCATTTTGTGACAGATGCAGATGGGACGGTGTCACCCTAGTTCTCTTTGACCCACCCTGTCTCCCATGCCAGAGGCGAGCCCATTCTGCCCTTTGGGGGCAGCCAGGTGCCCTGCAATGGGCCATGGTCAGCTTCAGTCATTTCTGAAACCTAAGGCGAGCACTGTGCGGTTTTGGTTCAACTTCTGCATAGCAGCCTCTTCCAAGAAGAGCTGGCGCAGGAAGAAGCAGCATCAGCATGTCACGCCTGCCAGACAGAGAGAGGGAAAGGTGAGAATGCTGGGCTCAGCTTGCCAGAATTTTGGGCCTTTGCTCTGTAAGCAGCAATAGAAGAAAAGAGGGTAGGGACTCCTGTTTGTCCAAGACCTGAAGTAGCTGGGATAGAGGAAGGGCTCAGACTACCTATGTAGGACTGAGGCAGGGGAAGGAGGGAACACAGACACTCCACATTCCCTGCCTCCCTCCACGAAGATGTGGTTTTCTCTTACTGGCTGGAGGAGCTTGGACACAGCCCCCTTTGAGCAAGCTGTGGCAGGGCCTAGGCGCAAACAGGCCAAAGTACTGAGCACGCACGGATCACCCTCTACTGCCCGTACGATGGAGGCCTTGGGGAGGTCTCAACACACTATGCCATCAGCCCCTCAATGCTATCAGAGCAGAAACCCAGCTCACAACCTCTGCAGCCAAGGGCTGTGGCAAGGCTGTGACTACAACATTAGGGCCAAGCCCTGTAACAGCTCAGTAGGCAGTCCTACCATTCTCTCTGATTCACAGCTTGCCTCATCATCACCCTGCTGTTTCCCACCCGGGAAGCCCCCACAGCCATTCAGAGACAAAAAGCTCCTCTTGCTTCTCCTTCATGCTTCTGCTCCAGATGCCAGGGCAAGAGCTGGAACATCTGCTTACCCACTTACACCGAGAGGCCGCCATCGTACTGACTTTTGAGGTAGAAAGAAGGCAATAGTAATAGGTGTCCCTACCGCTCGTGCCGAGATGCTGCCGTGCTAGCAGAGAACTACAGCTTCTCAAGGCTGTGCTTCCCACCAGCTTCTCCTGGGCCATTCCACCGCAGCAACCTTGGCTGACCCAAATCTGTCCCATCCGGTAACATTGTCATGTGCTGGCTCACCTGCCTGCTCACACTGCTGGCTGTTGGAAAGGGTGAACGCAGGGAACTAGGAACAGGGTCTGTTATCACACACTGGAAGACTTGTCAAGCATTCAGGCTGGGTCTGTGTTTCGTGTGGCACACGGGCATGCTCGCTACGTGCTGCGCTTGGAGGTGTTTACCTGACCAGGGTAGCCGTATGTCATTCTAGTCCTTCCATCTCTGCTGCCTCTACAGCCTATTGAAGGTTTTGTTCCTTTAAAAAGCAAATTTCTGACCTTTTAGATTATTTTAAGCTCTCCCCACAGTCAGCTATCAGCATTAAATGAATTTTTGGCAGTTAAAAGGAAAAAAGTTGATTGCACTCTACAAAGGTAAGGTAAGGCCTGGGATAAACACAAAGGAAAGAGGGCAAACGTTTTGGCTTTAGAAAGTCAAGGAAATTTATTTCCTGAGGTCATGAGACAGGAAGTAGATTCCTAGCCACAGTAAAGGAGGTCTCCTAATGAAGGCGAGAATGCCTAGTAAGACATGCTCAAGAGAGCAGATTGCTCTGCTAGCGCTTGGGAAGCTGCAAATCTTAGCCACTTTGAGTCAATTACGAAGTTTCTAACAAAAACACACACATTTAGTGTTTGAATCTGAGTGGAAGTCTTGTTCCAAAGGAGGAAAGAATATCCATCAAGAGATGAGGGTGGGTCCTAGCCATGGTGATAGCTGAGGGGAGCAGGATGGGGTCTAGCACTCCAGACACCATTAGGAGACCTCTTGGGCAACTGACTTGTGCTCCAGCCGCTGGGTCAGATTTCAGACAGGAAGTATTTGTGGCAGGTTAGTGTCAGGTCAGCGGGCTGGAGGAGTTTCTGCTTCCAGGTCATTATCGTTTGGGTCCCCAGGGAAGAGTCTTGGGGGCCACTTGAGCCCCAAAGCTGGGGAAGTCTTCAGAACTGCTCATATCAGGGGCCTAGAGCAAACAAAAAGGCAACAAGTTAAGCTCCTGCCCTGCTGCCAACGTGCATGGCGTGCCTCTAAGCTAAGCAGCACTTCTGATGTCCTATGAGGAGAGGTAATGGGTGAGGGCCAAAAAGGATCATTATATCCTTAGGGCTGCCCAGGGTGGAAGGTCAAGCCAATTAGAGGTGACATTTAGGAGGCTGCAGAGGAGCAAATGGCAGGCAGATCAAGGGCTCCAAGGGTCCAACCTCAGTACCTCGTTCACTGGAGTGAGATCAGGCCAGTCCTGCAGCCGCACTGGGGCAGCTGCAAACATTGAGCTGGTTCTGCACTGCAGCAGAAGAGTCAGGAGTCCCAGGGCCCTGTCCCTACCCCTCAAAACAACATGACCTGGCAGGACACTTTCTGGTAAGAGCCCCCTGTAACCCAACAGCTCTACAGGGGGGTACTTGGTGTGGCTGAGACATCTGGAAGGACAAGACAGCAGTGCTTCAGAAGCTGGGGAGGCAGAGCCCAGGCCTGCTCTCAGCTTGCACAGGCCACAAAGAGCAGGATGGCCCTTCACTGCTTTCTCTGCTGCTGAGGGAGGGAGAGTGCTCTGTTTCCCCAGCCAAGACAGGGGGGCCAGACCTCACAGTAAATTCTTGGCACAGGTTGTCACATGCCTTGTGTCCCCAGGCCCATGGCAGAAGCAGCACTCACCTTTTCGTTGTTGACAGTGGCCCAGGGGGCATCTCTCACCACAAAGCCCTTGGATGGGGTCTTGGACTCTTCATGTGAAGAGGGCTTCATGTATACCTGCATTGCCTCGTTGTCCACTACATCTGCAAGCTGCATTGACATGGCCCAGTTAAGGGGGTGGGATTTGATAGATCTTCAAACTGGTATAACACACCTTCCCCCCACCATCTCACCATGCTGAAACCCGTCCCACGTCACCAGCCTGTTGCACAATGACCAAACACAGAGTTTCTGCACTACCAACTCCTAAGTGACGCAAGCTGCGGCAAGGCAAGCATGTGCACACCCTGGTGGCATCACAGCACTCTCATTCACTGTCCTCTCCTGGACAGCGGCACTGGTCCCTGCACTGCTTCACAGAGCAGTGTGAGGGACAGTTGCAGATGAAGGCTGACTGTCATCTACATAGGTTTGAATTTTCTGATGCAGTGATAGAAAATAACACATGAAGATACTTCAGACATCCAGGTCTGTGGCAGAGGAAATCCTTCTAAGGCCCTCCTAAAAACTTACATATTCCTCCTCCAAGTTCAGGATGTGATCAATAGCTTCTTCCACGTTCTCAGGGAGTCCTGTTACAGTCACGCAGTTGGGGTCAGGAGCTCCACTTTGGGGAAAGCGAATATCTACCTGCAACACAAGGAACAGAACGGGACTTATATTGGCCCATCTGGAAAGCCACAGACTCCCCAGCGACCCTTGTCATTAGATTCACAGAGGAGAAAAGCCATGATCACTGCTGAAAGTCTGGTTAGGACCCTCCACAGCTCAAACGATGCGGGGTGCACTGGCATATGCCTGGCAGAAAAGAGTATGCAGTAATGACCCATCTTCCAGCAGTTCCTTCTGTTCTCACTGACCAGAGGCCCACTGCTTTCTGTTCAGCACCTGCAGTAGAGGCAGAAGAGGGCAGCATTTCCAGAAACTCTCCTCACACTGCTGCAAGCATTTTCACAATCAAGCCATTAGCAAGAAGCACAGTAGGATTTCTGTCTCCTCCACTGAGTTGTCAACTGATCTGGGTTGACAATCACTTGATGAAGCTGGTTTGGTGTACCCTATAGCCACTGAGCTCACTCACAACTTGCTTTCCAGATGGGTGCAGGGAAGCCACACAAGACAGGACCAAAGGCTGCTCATTTGGGAACCAAGCAGCTTGTTTCTACAGCTGAGCTCAGCTAAGATGCAAGTCTTCAAAGCCTCATCACTCTGGATTTACATTCACTACTGCTCTGCTCCTGTAGCAAAGCAGACTGCTACTGCCACATGCTGTCAAGAGTCAAAGCCCTTTCTGGAGTCAAAATTTGCTGAACTTTGCCAAATGTGGAGCCCAGAGAGTGTGTCAAGATTCCCAGAGTCAAGGGAACCAACAGTGGCCTAGAGAGACAAATAAACCCAGAGAATTTCCTTTAGTTAAGCTCAAGCTGAGAGGGTCTGGGCACAGTCTCCTCCAAGAGTCCCCAGCAACAAACCTGGATATCCACCTCCAGTAATTGAGCAGAGTAGTTGACAGAAACATCCCCTCCCTTTGAAAACCACCCAGGATCTTGTCTGCAAGAAACCCACTAAAAGGGCTGCACAGAGGACAGTGCTCAATGCTGTTTGCAGGGCTAGCCAAGAGAACCAAGGAAGCATTTCCAGGCTCCTCTTCTGGCTGTGTTCCAGTAAGATAAGAAGAGCTCAGCCTCCTCCCTGCCTGGCTCCCAGAAGAAAGGTGACTCACAGCTGAGGTTGTGTGAGGATGCTTCAGCTGGTGCTCAGATAGCCCAGCTGCTCAGGGCAGGCCTGGGGATTCTGCTCACATGCTTGTGGTGACAGAGCTGGAAGCAAAGACAACCTTGTTGGGGTTTTTTTGCACTTGTTCCAGCTGAAAGTGCTCAATGGGCACAAAGACCACAAGATATGAGCCTCACACTCCTGAATTCAATGATCCCTAGCACCAAGCCACTACCAAGCACAGGAGCAAGTGGCACCAGCGGCCAACCAAGCCCAGCCTAACCTGCACTACATTGCCCCACCGCTCACCTTGAACTCATCCATGATTTTGCGGATGGCTTTACCACGTGCACCAATGATGCGTGCGTGAACACGATGGTCCAGAGTCACATCCTCAGAAACCATCTGCTCCAGCTCACCAACAATCTTCATAATGGCATCCCGGGCAGCCTCAGCATTCTTCTCATAGCCAGTGATGGTGATCTGGTCTTGGGCCTGGGGCATAGGGAAATGTGTAACAGATCAGGCTGATAAGCAGCCTTCTCACTGCTAATCCCTTTTACCCTCCACCTTCTCCAAAGGCAGTGCAGAGAGTTCAGGGCCCTAGAGAAGATGATGTGCTTCCTATGCTCAGAGACAACCAGCAGCCCTCCTTGCACCTCCTCTGATCTCTCACCTGGCTTTCATCATCCTTGTCAGGGAACTGGATGTTGACCTCGTGCTCTGTGCGTATCTGGGTGATCACTGCTCCCTTCCGCCCAATAATTTTAGGGTGGTACTTGGGATCCACAGTGACTGTCAGCTTGAAGCTTCGCAAGGCCTGGAACAGAAGAAGCAGAGTGAGATACAACAGCAGGGACCACACCATGGCTGGTCCACTGATGTCCATCCAAGTCCCAGTGTTTCCTTCTGGCTTCGGAGATGCAAGGAACAGATTCTGCAGGGTCATGCTTGTGTGCATGTTGCTACAGAAGAGCATTCAAAACATCCATCTGCTGGGGCCATGACCTTTTGCCAAGTTCAGCAGGAGACTACAAGTAGCAAACATCTATCCAAGTCATGCCTTGCCTATTTATTCAGAGCTGTGGTAAGGATTCAGTGAGAATAGGTACGGAGAGACTCCTAGCACAGTGAGGTTCTCACCCTTCAGTGTCTCAAAGGTACATGAAGGTGCAATATTTCTTTGAACAATCCAAACCTAACTAAAGTAGAATCCCAAAACTCTCCTGTCAGTTCAGATTGAATGAGTTACAGCCAGGTAACCCACTTACGAGCACTCCACACCCACAGAGTGTCTAAGAGTGCTCATGAAAAGAGAGGGGTTCCAGGA
The DNA here is from genome assembly GCA_027560015.1 of Chloroceryle amazona. Lineage (NCBI taxonomy): Eukaryota > Metazoa > Chordata > Aves > Coraciiformes > Cerylidae > Chloroceryle > Chloroceryle amazona. The sequence continues at coordinate 28,524 of JANHFX010010460.1, forward strand.
ATCTGTGCAACTTCTGAATGGAATACCCAGAAGCTGAAGCCTTGTTTGGCTGGAAGTAAGACAGACAGGCATAGGCCGTACCCGATCCTCTTGCTCAGCTTGCAGCTCCTTCACTCTTTCCAGCAGCCCAGCCTTGGCACGGTCCAGGTTGGTGGCCAGCCCAGTGATGGTGATGATATCTGACTGCAGCTCAGGAGCAGGGACTTGGATGTTGACCTAAGTAACAAGTAGCAATTATCACTTTGTATCATTTGTGATGCCTATCATGGCAGGTTGGCATCTTGCTGATCTCCCATGTTGACAAGACCAGCTGCCATACAGACAGCCTAAACCACAGAATCTCAGAATGGCTGAGGCTTAAAGGGACCTCTGGTCCAACCACTCTGCTCAAGCAGGGCCACCTAGAATCAGCTGCCTGGGACTGTGCCTAGATGTTTTTTGAATAGAACCCTGTTTCATCAGTCATTATCAGACTGCTTTGCTGCAGGGCTTCAGCCTCCAGCAGTCCCTGTGCTAGCCTGGAGAGGCTAGAAAATAAATACATGTTCAATAGCACTGTTTGCAGTCAACCTGCATCAGCACCAGGAGTCCCTGTGGACTTCTGGGGAATTCTTCTGAACAGGTAGGTAAGGCGGAGTTGTTTTCCATAGCCTAGGAGTAAAACAACTCTCACACTGGTGAGGAGTATCTGGTAGGAACCAAACAAGTCATGCAACACTCAGTGGCATCAACATCAATCACACAGCTTCAGTATGAAACCTTCCAAGCCTCGGAGCCAAGGATTAAACAATACAGGTCTCATTTTCTTATTAGAAAGCCTGTATTCTATGGTCAAGCCATGACAGTTCTAAGTATGTCACAACTGACTGCTGCCACCACAAACATGGTCACTTGCAGATTCTCCAGGACAGAAGAGATGGGAGGAAGGTCAACTTACTTCAAACTCATCCATCATTTTGCGGATCCCACTTCCCTTCTGGCCAATGATGTAACGGTGAAGATCAAAGGGAACTTCCACTTCAATGGTGACAGGAACCAGGGCCTGCAACGGAGGGAGCAGAGTTTACCAGTTGAAAACCTTCGTCTGTCTTTCAGCTTGCCATATACTTGTGCAAAAGAATGTGTTGCTGAACTGAGGCACATTCCCTTATAGTCACAATACAAACTCTACAGGAAGAGAGAACAGCTGCAAACACCAAGATGACCTTTAGGGTGTTAAAAGCATTTTTTCCACACGAGCAATCTTAAAAACCATCTCTGACACCAGGCTGTTTTCATATCCTTGGCTTCCCCCTAGCAGATGCTTGGAAAGCATCACTAAAGGAAGATGGCAAGGTCTGCTAAAGCTAGAATTTTTCAGCCTCAATCAGACTTCTCTTTTGAGCTGTGCTCCATAAAACAAACATGTCACACTTCTGTGGCATGCAATGTGGGGCTGCCCACATGCTCCGACAACTCCAAGGTGAGGCACTATGGTTCAAGCCCTCAGACTAAGCAGAGGACATCACTTGAGCACTAGAGACCACTTCTACAGTTAGCATCAGTGACCCCCTGGATTGCCACATTGACTAAGTAGCTTTTATTACCACCACTAAAACCTGCAGTGAGCTGCTTACATCAGAGCATCAGTATATTACAAGGCTAAGGAGCATAGAAAGTCATACCTGCAATGCCTCCTTTGCTGCCTCACACTTCTCCCTTCGGCCAGAGATGACGATGATATCGCACTTCTTTGGAGAGCTGGGATCTGCATCCTTCCCGTCCTTGCCTTCCCCACCTTCCTCACCATTCTCCTGCACAGCTGGCTCTGCAACAGGGGCTGGGAACATGGAAAGTATTGTGTTAAATGCACAGAGCCTCCTCCCCGCTTATTATCTCCCCCTCTAGATCCTCAGGCTCAGTGGAAGCTTTGCCACAAGAGGTCAGACACTATAAAATGCTACGGAGTAGGTCACTTCTAGCACAGGCAGTTTGCCATGACTTAGCCTGCATTGAGCAGAACAGGAACATTCACCAAGACAGTCTGCTCCACACTTTTCTTCACAGCACTGACATTTGCCTACCCAGAAAGGACCTGCAGATGCACTAGAGAAGCAGAGGCTGCGCTCCTACATTAGTAGAGGCAACAAGGACTGTCGGCTTCTTCCTCAACAGAGGAGTTCATGAGCATCGCACTGGACGTTAGAGCAGGATGGCTGGTGCTATGCGAGAGCATCCAACATGGCCCCAGCGGTGCTGAATTCAGTACACCCAGCAGTGAGAGCAGGAGAGCTCAGAGACACCTTGGTAAACCTGTGGAGCCCTTTTTGCCAAGGTAGGTCCTTGTAGGTCCTGTGCTCTGTGGTAAGAACACGTTCAGAACACCCAGGTCTGGTTTTACCTCCTAAAACTCTCCCCTCTTCCCAAGAGGGCAAGGTTGATGTTAAGCCCAGATTTGCCTGAAGGGAACACGTGGAGTCAGTTCTCCATAGATATTAAGTAGAACACCTCCACTTACAGGGAGTGTAGGCTACACTGCACTATCCTATACTCATTTGATCACCCCAACTACCATACCAACAAGCACCCATGGGTATACCTGGGTTCTCCTCCCTGTCAGGGAACTTGATCTGGACACCATAGTCCCGGGTGATCTGCTGGATCCGGGATCCTTTGGGGCCCATAATGGAGCGGTGGAACTTTTGTGGGATGGTGCATTCGATTGTCACTTGGGCTTCCTGTGAGAAAGCAGAGTTGCTCTATTGTGATACAGCCTCTTTCACACCAGAAAACACGATGCTTGTGCATGGTGAAATCCATAGTGGACATAGAGAGGAGTTAGAGAAGGTAACAGCTGCTGTCAGAGGAAGAACTGAAAGTATCCTAGAATCTTTCCTCTCTCAGAGAAGTCAGCAGAGGATTTCTCAATGAAGGCTGCCTCCAACCCATGATGTCAAAGGCTTCTGAGTCCAAAGCTCAAGTTTTCATATTTCCCTCCTGAAAGGGAGGAAGCATTAGAGGAAAGGAAAAAAATAAAGAAGGAAGGGAAAAGAAATGGTTTGACAGCTGTCTCCTTCCAAAAAACAGTATTAACAGCACAGGAAGCCCCAGAAAGCAACTACTGCCCAAGGCCAGGCATATAGAGGCACAAGAAGGCTCCAATATTTTAATATCTAGAAGTACATCGCTGAAGGGTCTTCAATTTCCACTCGTAAAACCCAAGGAGATGGTCAGAGGAGGCAACGCCTTGATAAAGCATTGTCACTTTAGATCCTGGCCTGGGGAATGGCAGATGGCTCCAAAGTCTACAGATTCTCTATGTTGACAGCAAAGCTTCAAATCCCAAAACTATTGTTCACATAAAGCTTAGCTGCACAGCAGGTTCAAGCAAGGCACTGCTGAAGCAACAAAGTATAGAAGAAACAGTTTTCCTGCAACATACCAGGTCCTCAATGATCTCCTGGATGCGTTTCTTGGCTGCCTCCACACAGTCCTTGGCTCCCTTGAGGGTGACTTTGTCACTCTGGGTGCCAGAGCGTGGGAAGCTGACCATCACACCACCATACTCATCTGCAATCTCACGCAGAACTTGACCCCTCCGGATGACAAAGTGGCGGTGGTGCTTGGGGTCAACGACCATGGAGTCTTCAACCACATTATCCTGCCAACAGATGACAGCCAGTCAATCCTACCTGTCCTGGTGATAAGCACAAGTCTGCTGCACTCAACAGCAATCAGTTTACAACGTCACCCCAACAGCAAGGAAGATCTTTCTGAGCTCCCATGAAGGGCAGCAGACGGTTTTAGGACAAGCAGGTCCTCCACAGTGATTCATTACACCTTGCTACAGCAGTAGGCAAGAAAGGAGAAGAAGTAGTTCATACCAGGTTCTTGATGAGGGCCTCCAACTCCTTCTGTGCCTCTTTGACAGCCTCCTCAGTTCCCATGATAGTAATCAGCTCCTGATCTTTGTCCTCAGAGGTTGGGAAGATGATGCGGGCCCCTGTGCTGTCACGCACCTTACGGATGTTGCCACCACCCTTACCAATAAGGAATTTGTGGTACTCTGGCTTTGCACGGAGGTCCACGGTGTAACTCTTTGTTTGCTGAAAGGAGTCAGATACCCACAGACCATACAGAAAATACACATCAGCTTCGACAGTAACCATGTAGGCATGTTACCTGCACCTGCATGTACAGGGTTGCAAAAGCCAGGTAGAGGCAATGTGCTACTGAAGTAACAAAGGTATCCGATATCTTAAATTAAAAACACTGAGAGATATTCTCAGGGCTGGAAAGCTAACTCAATACTCAACAAGACTAGTGAGAATACAAGCAGAAAAGACTTCCCTAGGAAAGAAGGGCCCGACACTTACACAAGGCAACATAATAATTTGCTATCTGACTGCTGCAAGCCAGGCAGTAGAAGCGACCAGCCAAACAGGAGAACATGTTTACATGCTGATTTTAGAAAGGGTTTTTTCTTGCTATTAAAATGACCAGTCAGCCACAACTCAGAGCAAGGTCTTGTAACCTGAAGCTCTCAAACCTGGATGTACGCAGTGAAATGGAAGAACTGGAGCTGGAATTCAGAGATCAAGGGAAAAGCTGATATGCAGAGTAAGCTGTTTTAGAGAAGTGTGGATACCCGACAGCACTCAAACCACAGGAGCAGGAAGCCTTAACCCTTTGAGTTATGTTCCCAGCCTGGGCAGAGAAGCATTACAGCCAGTTCTTCTACCCATGGGGGAAGAACTCATTGTCACAAGGATAGAAGCACAGTTTTCTTTTAATCATCCAAACTGTACTTGAATCCCTCAGAACAAGATTAGGCTGGCTGATGCCAAAGTCTTCCCAGTAGGCAGAGGGATCACTTCAACCCCCCCAAAAAAACAGCCAACCAAAACAATCTTCTCCTTCCCCTATGAGACAAGGCTCACCTTTTCCTCTGCCAGGTGCAGCAGCTGTTTCTTGGCTTTCTCCACATCCTGGGCTGGGCCCCTAATGGTCACGGTGTCACTGCCAGAGCCCTCAGTGGGGAAGTGGATGTGGACTCCACCACACTCCTCCATGATGGAGCGGATGAAGCGGCCTTTGGTGCCAATGAGGGAATTGTGCAGTTTGGAAGGAATAGAGACCTCCACCTCTGTGATGTTGGCCTAAGAGAGGACAGTACCGGGTTGTCAGTCAAGCTGCAGAAGTATGTTTGCACCCACTCTGCTTATCCTCTTATCTCCCATATTGCTAGGAACTTTACAGAAGCTGCGTCTAAGAAAAGCCTGACCAGAAAGTCTGGCTACTCCTGACACATGAACAGTCACAAACTTAGGTTTAAGAGTCAAGAACAGACTAACGCTCACATTTGTCTCCTCCCTGCCTCCTTGCTCCCACTACAAGCACTTCTGTATTTGTGTCTTCCAGCACCATTTGCAAGTCTGTCATGTGCAACAGGCCAGTCCTATCACTTACCAGCTCCTTCTGGATGGCAAGAATTCTGTGGCGAGCAGCCTCACAGTTTGCTCTCTTGCCTGTGATAACAATTGTCTCTGAGTTGCTGTTCTCTGCTGGGAGATCAATTTTGGTGTTGCTTTCTTCACGGATCTGTCACAAAGTTAAAAAATAAAACCATCTCAGTGGTGTTCCATGACAGAAAAAAAGCCCTTGGAGTTTATATTTGACATACCAATGAGCAGGAGAAAGAAGCAAGTGGGATTTAGCCACAGATACTGACCATAATGAAAACTGGAGATAGGAAAGATATCTCACCTTCTTGATGTTGGCACCTCCTTTCCCTATGATGTTCTTGTGAAACTGTTTGAAGATGGGGACAGAAATAGAAAAGCTGTTTTCAACCTAAGGGAGAAAGGAAAGGAGAACTGAAAATTAACACTGTCATGGCAAGCAAGGCCCTTTCCTGTGAACTGTTCAACAAGGTTTTGACAATAGGCTTAGACCCAAGGAAGTTCTCTATACAAGACACTTGCAAGAACGAGCAAAGGCAAGTACCTTCTCCTATAGCCCTTAAATGACAGCTATTACCCTAAGACCCCATCCAGCCAGAACAGTGTCCACAGGTCCCTCATCTTGAGGTGTTTCAGTCCTAGTCAAGCCAGTATAGCTCTGCTTTATTCGAGGGTCATTCAGGCACAGAGGAGAGAACAGCAGACAGAAGTCCCCCCTTACCAGGTCTGCCACCATCTTTTGCATGTACTTGGTGCACTTCTCCACCTCATTTTTAGGACCTCTAAGTTGAACGATGTCACTCTTGTGCGCAGGGTCTGGGAAATTGATGATAACCTGCAGGAGATGGTCATTTATAGTCAACTAAAGCAAAAGCAAGAATTGCTGTGTCTGACACGTGCAAAACTTGGGGGAATCTTCCACATACCCTTTCCCATTTGGAAAAGGGTAAACGTGTTAGCAGTCACTGGCCAAAAGAACTCTCTTCTTACACATATTAGATACAGAGCTGCTAAATTTATGACTTGAGTGATGGTGTGTCCAGTAATCAAGTAGGCCTTACCTCTGGGAATTTCTCCCGGATTTCCCGGATCCGCTCACCCTTCTGCCCAATGATAGTCCGGTGGAATTTCTGCTCAATGATTAGGTCCTTGGTGCGTTCATTTTCCTGATGAGAACAGAGTTATACTTAATGTTCAGCAGGAAAGTCACATACTTTTATTTACCAGTTTGCTGCCTGACAGTTTACTTTCTGGCACGGTCCCACTCTTCTCTGGACAAAATTCACTCTAGGCTGACAGAGAAGGGGTATCCAAGGGAGTAGAGGAACACATCTGTGAAGTGGAACTCACACTTGTAATGAGATCCAAGTGCTCGGTGGGCATGGGGAACACACTTGCACCAGAAGGTTACAAGGGAACATAAAAGTCCAAACCCTGTAGCCTCCCAAGCATCACATCCTGCTTACCATACGGGAAGCGAGTTCCAGCAGCTCTTTTTTGGCCTGTTGGACCCCCTGTGGGTCTCCTTCAATTCTGATCAGGTTGCTCTTCTCATTGTCCGGTGGAATGCGCACAGACACCTTGTAGAGGTCCTTAATCCTGTTAACTTCAAGGCAAGGACTGTGGTGACTTGAAAGCAGAGCACCTTGATTATCACTGCTTAGAGTCTGTTTAAGAAGCAAACCAGCCTCTGAGAAGGGGCCAGTGGAGTGGGGTTGAAACAGGGGAAAGTGACTCTTCACCCCGGAGATCAGCAGGAGCAGATCTGTGCCATACAAGATCCTGTACAAGTAAATACCGTGGCAGCTACAGAGCCAACTGCTCACTTGCCAGAGTGAGGCATCTGTTTCTTCTCTAGAGAGCACCACATTTAGATGAGAAGATCATTCATTTCTAATCCCAAATTCTATTTTTGGGAGGAACTCACCAAGCAGATTTCCACGACCCCTAATTGTCTGCTAAAACATAATTCAAATAGAGCAACTTCAAAAAAACCCACAAAAAACAGAAGACAATTCTCCAACCAAAGTATTTTTTTCAGGACATGGCAAAGTAATCCCACCACTCTTCAACATCCCAAGACACTTTCACACATTAAAGCCATCCCAAGGCATCACTGCCCATTTATCTCCCTGTGCCAACACCACTCCAGAAGATCAGAGGAAATGTGATGGAGACAGCACATTGGATGAGCTACAGAGCCCATTATATGGTTTAAGAAACACAGAGTCCGTGCACAGGAAGGACTAGAAAGGCACTCCACTTACTGTTAGCTCCATTCTTGCCAATGAGGTGTCGGTGGAATTTGTGGTCAACATTGATTTCTGCGTAATCCATCCGGTTGATCTATAAATAAATGCAGAGGACTAGAGGTAGGGCAGGCCACCACTTTTCCTGTCCTGTGCCCTAAGTAACTGCCTGCTGCCAGTACTCTCCAGGCTGAGTTTGAACTGAAAGCACCCTGCTTGTGAAATATTTAAAGGGACTTAAAAGCCTCTTCAGCTATAACTGAAATAGAATCCTTCCTTCTCTGCATCAAAAGATTTAAGACCCACTGCTGATTTTTTTTAAGAATGCTATGGGCAAGGTTCGTTTTCAAGGGTTTCATCCATCTGCCACACAACTTGTCTTCTGCAAATTCTCCTGAGCATGCCAGGACATGACGTGGATGTGATACACGCCTCATCCTCTCTGCTCTATTGCCCTTTTCTTCGCCCACTTTCTTATGTACTGGAACTAGTAACACCAACTTACCAGATCCTTGACCATGACTTCAATCTGTTCCTGAGCCACGTTCACATCTTCTGTAGGTCCTTCCAAAGTGATTTTATCCTCTCCTTCAGTGAATTCAATGTGAACCTTGAGACACAGCATTAAGTCCAATAAGAATTTTCAAAGATACACACCAGGTCAATGCTGTTAGTCAGACCTATACCATCAAACCCTGCCACTAAGACATGGTTTTCTTCCCACAAAGTACACATCATTCCTGTAGCTTCAGAAGTAGATAACTTACAATTCTGGACATATCAGAGTGTCTAAAGCCCAAGGCATGGGTGGTGTCCTGGAGTCTGCAAGGACTTTGTGGTAGTCATTCACCTAGCCTTTCTCTAGGGATCATCTAACGCCATGGAGACACCTCATTGAAGTCAGCATTTGCAGGTGTCCTACTATGTCAATTCTCAAAATAATACCACATAAAGCTTCCTTTGAAGGGCTCAATTCATGAGAATAACAAAGGATTAGTAGTGTTTGCAGCAGTAAAAGAGGGTCCCTCAATATTAAGATCTCTATGATTTCCTTCCTGGTTTTAGTCATGCTAGAATACATTTCTCTCTTCTACAAAGAGTGATTGGACTCTATATCATCGGGTGCTAAACTAACCAGCTCATCCATACCTTTGGCATCTGCTGAGTTATTTTAGCTAGATTTTGTCCTTTCTTTCCAATAATGAAACGATGAAGCCAAGAGGGGGCAGAGACCGAGGAGACGGTAAAACTGTTGGCCTGAGAGAAAGAAAAACAGAGAAGCAATTTGACATACCAGAAAAGGTCTTCACAAAATTTCAGTTCTAATCCCCATGCTGCACCCTCAGTACTGACTGCATCTCTAACAGACCAATGGAGACCACTCTCCCTACATCATGTCAGTGCTCATGGATGTATCTTTACATGACTTTCAAAGAAGGCCTAGCCCATCTCACTGTCTTGGGTTCAGCTAAGACAGGGTTAACTTTCACCAGAAGCTGTGTGTGAGGGCCACAGCCAGGATAGACAACTGACCCAGGCGATGGGATATTTGATACCATACTGACATCATGCCCACTATGTAAGGATGGACTGGGCCAGATCTGCTAGTGCAGGACTAGGCAGTTGGTGCACTTGATATCTCTTGCTTTATATACAGTTTCATTACTAATATTGTTATTACTGTTGCTCTCCTCTTGTGTTTTCCTATTAAATTCTCCGTATCTCAACCCACGGGACTTTGCTGCCTTCTCCCCATTCTCCTTCCCATGCCATCAAGGGAACAGGGTGGTGAGTGAGCCACCACTTGGTGCTCAGCTCCCAGAATGGTCTAAATCACAACAGTCCTTTTTGTTGCCCGAAGTGAGCCATGAAGGGTTGAGATAATGACAAAATCTGATCAAATCACATTAAAACAGTTTTGTTACATGCACTTTTTATGTTACTTAAATAATTCAAGTTCACAATGTTGGTCCATTTGCTTGCATAATGGTGTTATGTAAACCCTTATGTACTATATGTATTCCCTGTGGAAGTGGTGGTTATATTCTCTGGGAAATGGATCAGGACTATCAATTGACATGAAATGATTACATCACTGGTCATGAGGTTAAGCTGGTATGTGTATACGGCCTTGTCGTTTATTAGCAATCTCACCCAATCAACAAGCAAGACAGAGGAGGAGACTGTGACAGTTTTTGAGAATTCTGACTATCCTTGGGACATCCAGGCCAGCACACTGTCAGTGCTATGTATTCTGAATGTGTCCCAGGTCTTGTTGAGGATTATACATTTTTTTCTTCCAAGAATATCACTCAGAGATCTTCCCTGAGGCTGGATATTTTTGAGTGGCAGGGTGTATAGGAGAGCATGGGCAAATTCCTAGGGCAGTGGCTACCTCCAAAATTTTGGAATTTCACCCCTGAACAAGCGCCGAATCCTGATAAGCTAATAAAGTATTTAGAAGAGGTATATTCTCAACCTGACAATTCCATAGAGAAACAAATCACTGCACTGTACTGGGGCCTTGCCCATGCCTACTGAATCCTTTTGAACACTGTTCAGTGCCCTCAAAGGGAAGAAAAGGTCTCTGGACCTAACAAACAAGACTGACAGGTGCTGCAGCTCAACCAGAGAGCCAGCCTGTGCTGGAATCAGTCACCCTTGTGAAGAAAAACAAACATACACACACACACACAAAATCATTTTGCTAGTGAGGGATGATGATGAACCAGGGCCATCATGAGAAAAAGAAGAGCCAGAGGTGATGACCTGATCCCTGTCCCTTGTGAGCTATATGAAGGGATTTCAGCTATCATCCAGGTGAGGAGATTATCACCTGGCTGCCCCAGTGCTGGGCAAACAGGGATGGTAGTTTGGAATTAGAGGCAAGGAAGCCAAGCAGCTGGGATTCCTATCTAGGGAAGGGGGCACTGACAAGATGATCAGAAAACAGACACAAGGCCTCAGCCTCTGGAGGTGACTCTTCAGGCATGAAGGTACCCCTTTCAAGAAAGATGTTACATGTCAGTTAGGCAAATGGACCATGATGCAGAGAGGTATTCAGTACCTGAGGGAATTAGCTGTCCTGGAAGTGATTTGTAATGATATGAACAACAACGGCTACTTACAGATCCAGATGAAGTCCAGTGCACGCCACCCATGTGGTGGAAGTTTCTACAGAGTACACCACCATCATATACTAACTCACTGGCAGTAGTGTCCTGGAAGGATAGCCAGGGACAGACAAATGGTTGAAGAATTGACTGACCAACTCCTGCACTATAAAGGAAGTCTCTCTTCCCCCCTGTAGGCCTACATTTTGGCTGTGGAGGAACCGCATGCAGAGTTCCAACAATTCAAAGAGAATATGACCTACTCCTCACCTCTAGGGGCCCATACCTCACCTGTTAGGTGTAGACATTCCCCTGCCCAAGAGAGAGAATACAGAAGGTACACATCATGGGGGTACCCTATGGGTTTACCTCTGAGACCGTGGAGAGGACATGAAAAAGTGACATGGAAAACCTACTTCAATACTAGCTGCATGAGTACATGAATTGTGAGGGGAAAAAATAATGAAAGGGGATTATTCCAAGAAGAATGCCACTCCAGTTTCCACTGGGAAATTTCCCACACAGAGTAGAAGGTCTGATCTTACTTTCAATCCTCTTGAAGGGACTTCTAAGGCATTTTCACAAGAAGTGAGTGATTCTTATCAGGACTGGAGGGTCCCTGCCTCCAGACAAGTGAAGAGTTTACTGGACTGTGTGGAGTCAATGGCCTGGCATATCAGACCCACAGGAGTATAAGGCTTTAGTAGACACTGGTACACAATGGCCCCTAATGCCATCAAGCCACAGAGGGGTCAAACCCTTCTGTATTTCTGGGGTGAAAGGGAGATCCCAACAACTGACTGTAATGGAAGCTGAAGTGAGTGGGAAACGAGAAGAGTGGCATGAACACCCTACTGTGACTGACCCAGAGGCCCTGGGCATCCTTGACAGGAAAGGGTATTTTAAGGACCTAAAAGAGTACTGGTGGGACTTTGGTAGAGCTGCCTTGGAGGAAACTGAACAGTTGTTCACCTTGTCTAGTCTCTCAAAAGACCATTCTGTGGTGGGGCTGAAGGATTGAAGAGCAGCAGGTGCCAATCACTACCAAAAGGGTGCACCAGCAGCAATATCGTACCAATTGAGATTCCATGATCCCCATCCAGAAGCTGATTTGTCAACTGGACTGCCAAGGGGTGATCAACAGGACTCTCACTCTTCAACAGCCCCATGCAGCTGTGCAAAAGTCTAATAGATAATGGAGACTAACAATGGACTATCATAGCCTGAAGTCACGCTGTTGCTGAGTGCTGCCATGCCAGACATGCCATGATTAATATTGCTGATGTGTTCTTCCCTATTCCTGTAGCACCAGGGTGCAGGCCACAGTTTGCTTTCACTGCGAGGGGTGTACAGTACACCTGGAATCAATTGCCCCAGGGGTGGAAACACAGCCAACACCACCATTTGCCATGGACTGATCCATACTGTACTGGAGAAAGGTGGAGCTCCAGAACACCTGCAATACATTGATGACATCATTGTATGGGGCTACACAGCAGGTGAAGTTTTTGAGAAAGGGAAAAAAATAAATGAAATCCCCCTGAAGGCTGGTTTAGCCATAAAACAAAGCAAGGTTAAGGGACCTGCATGAAAGATTCAGTTCTTAGAAATAAAATGTCAAGATGGGTATTGCTAGGTCCCAGTGGATGTGATCAACAAGAGAGCACTCATGTCCCCACCAACCAGTAAAAAGGAAACACAAGCTTTCCTGGGCACTGTAGGTTTCTAGAGGATTCATATCCTAGCCTAGTCTGATTGTGAGCCCTCTCTCCTAAGTGACCCAGAAGAACAATGATTTTGAATGGGGTGGGAGCAGTGACCAGCCTCTGAACAAGTTAACTGGGAGACGGTGTGTGCATTTGCCCTTGGGCCAATCCGGGCAAGACAAGACATTAAAAATGTGCTCCCACAGCTGGGATGAATGGTCCTACCTGGCACGTCTGGCATAGAGCACCCAGGGAGACCCAAGGCCGATCTCTAGGATTTTGGAGTAGGGAATACAAAGGATCTGAGGCCAAATGTACTCCAAGTTGAAAAGACCATCAGCAGATGAAGGAGATTGAGCTGCCTCAAATTGGTCAGTACGGAAGCACAGTTCCTCTTGGCACCCAGACTGCCAGTGCTGGGCTGGATGCTTGAAGGGAAGGTTTCCAGTTCACACCATGCAACTGATGCCACATGGAGTAAGGGGGTTGCACTAATAACACAATGGGCTTGAATAGTGAGCCCCAGCCACCCAGGAATCTTGGAAGTGATCATGAGCTGGACAGAGTTCATTGATTTCAGGATGTCACCAGAACAGGAGGTGAGGTGTACTGAGAAGGCACCAGCATGTAACAACCAGACAGTGAGAAGTGATATGCCCTGTTCACTGATGGGTCCTGTTGCATGATGGAAAAACATTGATGGTGGAAGGCTGCTGTATGGAGTTCCACACAATTAAGTCTCCAAATCTGATGAAAGAGAAGGTGAATTGAGTGAGTTTGCAGAGGTGAAAACCATCCACCTGGCTTTAGCTATTGCTGAGTGAGAAAGGTTGCTAGTGTTCTTTCTCTGGATGGTGGCAAATGCCCCGAGGGAGTGGTTGCAGCAATGGAAGTAGAGCAACTGTCAGTGCAGAGGTAAATCCATCGGGGATGCTGGATTATGGCAAGATATTGCTGATCAGGTAGAGAACCTGGCTGCAAAAGTATGTTGCATGGATGCTCATGTACCCAAGAGTCAGGTGGATCAGGCTGCTAAGATTGGAGTGGCTCAGGTGGATCTGGACTGGCAAAGTATGGGTTAATTACTTATAGCTCCGTGGGCCCGTGACTCAGGATATCAAGGAAAAGATGAAACATATAGACAGGCTTGAAACCAAGGGGTGGACTTGCCCACGGATATTATCACACAGGTTATCCATGAAAGTGAAACATGCTGCAATCAAGCAAGCCAAGCTGTTAAAGCTTTTGTGCTATGGAGGGTGATGGCTGAAACAGAAGTACGGAGAGGTGTGGCAGATTAATTGTATCACACTCTCATAAAACTGCCAAGGCAGGCACTACATGCTCACAATGGTGGAAGCAACCGCTGGATGGCTGGAAACATACCCAGTGCCCCATGCCACCACCTGGAAGATCATCCCGGGCCTTGAAAAGCAATTCTTCGGTGACACAGCACCCCAAAAAGAGTTGAGTGAGACAACACAACTCATTTCCAAAACAACCTCCATAGATGCCTGGGCCAAAGAGCACAGCACTGAGTAGGTGTGTCACATCCCCCATCATGCAGCAGCCTCCAGAAAAACTGAATGATAAAATGGTCTGTTAAAAACTACACTGAAAGCAATGGGGGGGGGTGGTACCTTCAAACACTGTGACATACATTTAGCAAAAGCCACCTGGTTAGTTAACACAAGAGGATCTGCCAATCTAGCTAGCCCTACCCAATCAAAACTCCCACGTGCTGTAGAAGGGGATAAACTCCTTGTAGTGCACATGAAGAACGTCTTAGGAAAGATGGTCTGGGAGGGTCCTGCTTCAGGCAAAGGCAAACCCATCCATGGCATTGCTTTTGCTCAAGGGCCTGGGTGCACCTGGTGGGTGATGCAAGAGGACAGAGCAGTCTGATGTGTACCTCAAGGGGACTTAATTTTGGGTGAAAATGGCCAGGGAATTAAACAGTATAATATTAATTGTTAAATAACTCTGCTGGGCATGATGTAGACGGCATAGAATAAGGGGTGGATAATGTCCTGGGTTTGGCTAAGATAGGGTTAATTTTCACCAGAAGCTGGGAGGAGGTCACAGCCAGGGCAAACAACCAAACCAGCCAAGGGGATATTCAATACCATACCGACATCATGCACACTATAGAAGGGATGGATAGGGCCTGCTGGTGGGTTTTGCATCACTGGCTTTATATATTGCTTCACTACTATTACTGTTATTGCTGTTATTGTTCTCCTCTTACATTGTTCTATTACATTCTCCTTATCTCAACCCATGGGGTTTCATGTTTTGCTCCTTATTCTCCTTCCCATCCCATAGGGGAAAGGGGATGGTGCTCAGCTCCTGGCTTGGTCTAACCACAACACTCATCAGTACCTTTGCATAGACTTCAGTCAATGCTTGCCCAAGCTTTTCAGGCTCGCCTCGCAGTATCACCGTCTCCGAGCTACTGTCAGTGGGTGGGATCTCGACAGAGACTCCAGTTTTCTCCAAGATCTCCTGCAGGGAATTCCCCTTGGGGCCGATGACATACTTGTGCTGGGACTTCTTCACCTCCACTGCAATGGTAGTAGTCTTCTTTTTCTGTAGGGGCAGAGTCACTGGGGTATCAATCACAAGAGGGCAGGGAAGGACAAGAGCAAAAGGAAGAGGCACAAGATGCAGTGAAACTCTGCACCGAGCCAAGGTGAATACAGTGGTTCTGCAGCACCCTAGCACTCAATGGGCCCTTGCCTACAGAAAGCCTTGCGCTCAAAAATTGACAGGTGAAGTACAAAACTGGTATTCTCTGTCAAGCTCCCTGACACACTACATGGGAGGAGAAAATATACACATGCACCCCCTTGCACAACAGGGCTCAACGCCCAGCTGTTCCCCAGGTAGTGATGCAACACCATGTAGGACAGTAGGCTGTAAGCTGATTATCTCTGCTGAAATCCAGACTGGTACAAATACAGACCTAACCATGAGGAAGAACAGCCCAACAATCCACAACAAGGATATTCACAGTGATGCTGGCTGTGGAAAATAAACTGGAGTGAAATCCACTCTTCAGCAACTTTCACTCATGTAGCAAATTTTGGTAATGTCAGCTGGCCACCACTGTAGACTTCACACTTTCTTCATAGCACCTATGTGAACAAGAGCCAGGCGAGCTATTTGTGGTCTGCTAATTTCCATGACACAGAAAAATGACAAATCTGCCACCTCCCTGGTACTATCACTCCAAGTCCCACTCTGCTGAGTGAGGAAATGGTAAGATCCAAGGCCATGTACTGCAAGCGCTGCTGAGCCAGAGCTGACATGAGGAAGATGCAACAGAGGAATGCACAAAAGAGGCGAAGAGGGACTATGAGCAGGTGAGGGCAAAATAGGAAGCTTTATGGACCATCAATACCTTCTCCTCATAGATCTTCTTAACACGAGCCACAGCTTGGGCTAGCTGCTCCTTTTCTCCTGTAAAGACTATCTCTGTCTTGTTGACGCTAGGTGGAGGAATGTTGATGCGTGTCCCTGTGTCTTGCATGAGCTCGCTCACCAGCTTGTTGTAAGGGCCAGCAATGAAGGGATGGTACACTTTCTCCACGTCCAGCCGCTCCACAGCACGCTTATCCTGGAAGAGCCCAGAACAGACCTCGGTGGTAACTGCCCTCCATACTACACTGTCTACCAGACACAATAAAATTCCCACTGCTGTCTTGCTTGACACTCTAGCCCAAGCACCCTTTTGAGTTCACAGGTTTGTAATCTCCATCTCTTTCAATCTACAAATACTGCTGCTGACAGTATTCACCTCTTGAATCTCCTCCCTCATCTCAGCTGGCATCTAATGTGGTTCACTTCAAATATGAAACACACTCATCTGACTTCAGAGATGGACAAAATGGAGAACCAGAAGTTGCAGTACCTGGCAGCGGTGCTCACACAGCCCATGGCACAGTATACATCTCAGTTCAGCCTAACATATTAGCCACTGACTGTGGTTATGGTGGATACAAACACCCAATATACTATGGAGAACCAAAATGGCTGTCCAACTAATGCCATGAGAGAGATCACAGTACTGAAGTACCTGCTCAGCAGATATAAGCAGGATCTCATGTCGGGCCTTCTCAATCCCTTCTTTAGTTCCAGTGATCTTGATTTGGTTGCTGGGGTCATCTGGGCGGGGGATCTGGATTTTGGTTGCAGTTTTGAGCTCCAGGTCCTGCAGCTTCTCGCCATTCTTTCCGATGACAAAACGGTGGTGCTCTTTGGGGATGGCGACTGTCGCTGAAGCCTGGAACACAAGAAACAAGCATCTGTGAGAACTCTTCTCTACACTGGCCTATCTACATGAACAACAAGTTAGATGCTGCCTAGTAAACTACTGAGGAACAAACACAGAATCTTTCCAAGGATTGATACTGTACTAGAGCAGTTGATCTGCCCTGCCTGTATACCATGACTCCAAAACCCACTTTTCCCTCAAAACCATTCTTTTTGCACAAGAGTAGTACTCCGAACTAGCAAATGCCTTTAGGTAGAGACCAGGAGGTGCCTATCCTCCAGTGTAAGACATTGATGCAGTACCAGACAGCAACTGAGATGGCTCATGGGTGGAGGGTATCAGAACTCTGACATCTGCTGCCAAGGCTACAGAGAACAACTCCTAGGAAACAGAAATTCAACACCAGAAGCCTATTCCAGCTAGGAGATGCTTACTGCTATTAAGTACTAAGATGTCTTCAATGTAGCACATGCTACTCTTGGGACTGCTTCTAGAAGGCTCCTCTTGGAAAAGTGGTTCCAAGAACTTCTCTCCATCTAATAATTAAAGTGCTGGTTTGTCATAGGGATTCCTGACTTCTTCCTCTCTCACTTCTTAGTGACCTGGTAGCTTATGATTGCTATCATGCTCTTGATGCATGTGAATGCGTAAATACCAGCAGTAATTAGATACTTAAATTCAAGTTACAATAGAAAAAGAAAAGTATCAAAAAAAGACCACCTGGTGTGACTCTTCAACTGTGTCCCTGTACTGCAGCCAGCCAAGCCTAGGAGAAGTTGGGAATACAGCCACACCTTTCAGACCTTGGGGCAGGGCAGTAGGAGGTGTACCTAAGGACAGTGGGTCATGAATCCACGGCAGTAGGACCTGAAGTATTTTTTCAGATGCACATTATGTAGGGCTTTTTCATTTTTCTTCCCTCTGGCAGGGTATGATATATGAGCTGAACAGCACTAAGCAGACATGGTATTAACTGCTGCAGTAACTACCTTTGACATTACACTTTAAAACACACTATGAGACCTGGCTGCAATATATCCTAACAAGAACTACCATATTGATTATGAACTCAAGAATCTGAAGGTAAGAAAGCAAAACCTAGAAGACTAAAAGGGGAAGCAACTGAAACAAAGGGGCTGTGGCTCCTTACCAGTGTGGCTTGAGGTAGACAATCCAGAACCCTGACCTGAAACTTTCAGCTTTTGGTAGGACTTCCTCTTCTCTTCTTTCTCCCATCCCTTCACATTCTCCTCTGAAGTACTTCAGAGAAAGCACTGTCCTGTTCTCACACACTATCAGCTTTGTGTGAGGGGCCTGGACCCCCTGCAGCACCAGCACCTCACCACAAAGTCAGTTTGCAATTCAAGCGTCCAGAGATTGCAGACTCCACCCTTCATGCAACATCATAGCCTGTAATTAGCTTTGAACCCTATTTTAAACCTCACTTCCATTCCAAATTACCAATTGGGTGCTTTGAAAATATATGGCAAAACTGAATTACTCATCTAATAACACCTCTTTGGCTTATAAGCACACACACCCAAGGGTCTCCAAGCATTTGTGAGTATTGGGAATGAGCAAAGATTTGAAATGAGAAACAGTTAGATGCCCTCACCTGAGTCTGCAACCGTGCGACAATCTCCTTCCGAGCCTTCATGACTGCTTCCAGCTTTCCAGAGACCATGATCGAAAGGCCCTGGTCCTTTGCGAGAGACAGCTCCAGGTGAGCTCCTGTCTTCTGCATGATGTCAAGGCAAATCTTGGCCTGCTCACCTTCTCCAAACTGATTCATGTCCTTGTACTTCCTCTCCTCCAGTGGCACATGAAACACCTGTTCAGCCACAAGACAAGCAGTCAGTACGCTTTTGATTGCCAGGGCCACCCTCTCTTCTTGCCATACTAAGTACTTTAACGGCATACTAAGCACCCAGGTTTGTGCAAACCATCAGCCTTTCCAGTGGAGACAGCAGCTGCAACCAGTGCAAGAGTACTGCAGCAGGCAGTCTGTTCCACCCTGTCTCCCTAAAGTACATGCTATAGAGGGAATACTTTAAAAGATTAGTGCTCACTACTTGCTATTCAGGCCTGCTCCAGCTGTTTGTGCAACAGGGATGCAGAGCTTTTTCTAGACAGTTTTACAACACCCCTCCAGAGCAGTCCAAGCTCCCAGTTCCAGTCCTCCTTGTGCCCCAGGGTAAAGTACAGCAAAGATGCAGTCAATCTGACACACTAACAATTTCATATTTCAGGGAAAGCTCCACTTCACCCGCTTTTTGGAGGGAGGAAAAGGAGGGAACAAGACAACCACTGCCACCAACCTGAGTGATGACAGAAGCCTTTATTGGTCGGATTTTGCTCCAGGGCCCAGCAGGTTCCTGGGCAGCTTCCAAACATGGTGCTTTCTCGGGGAGTGGAGGGAAAGCTTCCTTGTAGGTTGGAGGATCATTCTCTTCTTCAGAGTTTAAAGCTGTAACTGAGGTGAAGCACACAGGGTAAATGAGGTGTTCTCCCCACAGAAATTCCCCTATTTATAGGCAGTACAATTCTATTTAGGCACCACTAATAAGGGAAAGCAAATGACTCGTGTGCTACTATTAATCCTATTACAGTTACGCTTGTGGAGCAGCCACTTCTGGAGCACAACTAACCTCCACACAGCAAAGACTGCAGTAGATGCCATGAACAACCAACCTTTTCTGAACTGGCATTATGGATGCAGGAAGTGAATGTGCAAGTGAACAGTGGCAGCAAACAACACATTACTGACAACTGTCAACAGAGGTTTAAGTACGGGAGAACATGCTGAGCAGAGACATGAGGATCAAAGGAATAAAACAAGGCTGCAGGTCAGAAGGGGTAAGACAAACACGCCCAGGTGGAAGACAGAAAAAAGTGATATAGTTAGGGCAGAGGTCCAGGGAAAGCCTGTACCTTACACTCAACTCTGTTGTAAGCTGGGCTGTGCCAAGTGGGTCAGCTCACAGCTGGAAGATGGGTGCCAAAACCCATCAGTGAGTCAATTAATAGTTATACTGACTTTCCCCAGCAACTGGCTGAGCAAAGGAAATGATAGCCCAGCACACTGATCCCATGAGGTTCTCTTGTAGCCCAATGCCCCACTCTTTCATGTGCCCCATTCCACAGCTGACAGCATTACTAGCTAGAGCTCTATGAAGACCTGAGGCTTGCCTTCTCCGGGCCCTGCACCATGAAGCATTACCACTGTGCTGCTGTTGGCAGAAAGCCAGGATCTGGTGAGCCACTGATCTAAAAATGGACAATGCAAAGTCTGCATACTTGTGGGGGACCAGACACACAGAGTACGCTTGGGTAACTACAAGGAACCTGTATTTCGACGCACATCACAGGAACTCAACTGTGATTTCTCACCTTTCACCTGCTGCTGAGCCAGGCCACTGCGGTGTTCAGCGAAGCTCTCCTGGGTCAAAACTGCCACGGAGCTCATTGTCGACTTCCCACCCACACACAATCCGGGTATGCCACTGGAAGAGACAGAAGACACTATTACTAGCATCATTCAAGATGCATAAAAGTCACTCTAAGAAGACAAAGTATATGTCACTAAGTACTTTTCCAGATAAAAAGCACCTACAGTGCCAGTCAGCTGCCCAGTGCTCTCGCTGAAGTAGACAGCAACTAAGGGGGGACATTCGCTACAACACAGTGGTCACCAAAACTAGAGCTTCTCACTAAGAAGTCAGATGATGTGCAACCTAAGAAGATCATTGGAAAGGGGGGCAGCAGAACTTGCTATAGCATACACTAATTAATCTATCAATTACTAACTGGGTGCAATTTTTGAATGAGTATCCAAAGGTCTGGAGAGACAGTTCAAGACCACCGTGTAATCCTGGAGAGAAAACAAAAAGGGCTTGGGATGCTGCCTCTTCCTGAAAAAAAATACTTATTTAAGTGCTTGAACTCCTGTTGACTTAGGGGTACACTCAGAAGGCCACTCCAAGAAGCAGGCTTAGCACCAGCAAGATCCTTGGCCCTCTCAAAGTAAGAACTTACCAGCTAAATGGTCAGTAGCCAGAAAGTCCGTCCTGTAAGCTGCCCGTTTGTCAGCCTGCCAGCTTTTGCTTTATAGAAGAAAAAAAAAAAAGGGGGGGAAAAAAATTGTGAGTGCTTCAAGACAACAGGAAAACACAACACCCTCATTACTGTAACTTTCAAAAGAGCACCACCTGTACTGCTTCAAAGTTGCACCCTATCCAAAATGTTCTCACACTGAGTCACATCTCATCATACTTTACTTGTCACGTTTTACTAGAGCTACAGGCAACACCACAACCACCAACTTGAACCCCACAGAAGGAAGCCTGGAGTAGCTACTCTTTCATCACACTAGCTACAAGAGCAGCCATCCAATATCAGGCAAAAATATAGTCAATTAATAACAGATGTGCAAGAGAGACATGAAATTTCAGGGTTGTAAGCAAGAGCATCAACATGTAGTCAGAGGAGACTAACAGCCTGAAAACCTGCCAACAACACTGCCATCATTCAGAAGTTAGGAATGCAGTTTAGTGGAGCTTGGGTGAATCAACACAGACATCCTCACAAACTAAGTCAAACACTCAAGGCTATCCACATACAGTCCACCTCTTAATTTTTTTTATTGTAAAAGATCATGCACCAGGCACTGAAGTCCATCTCCAGGCCCAAGTCTGCAAGTTGGAAGAACAAAACCCGCACTGGTGCACATGGACTATTTTAAACACATACACAAGAGATGGAACCAGTAAGAAATTTATAGACTGTTGGTGGGAACTTTACATGTCCTGCATTTGAATCTGCAGATTCACTGAAAAAGTGTTTAGGAATGTAACTAAAAACGTGAAAGCCAGTACAGCACACACTCTGCCAGATGTACAGCAGTTCCCCACACCCGGAGTCTCCCCCAGCAGTTATACATGTTCTTGTAGGGCTTGCACTCTCCTAAAATCCAGTGCTTCTGTGTGCTCATGGGACAAGAGGCCCCTTTCTCCCACAAAAACCCTGCAGTGCTACTTGGACCTTCTTCTAAACAGCAAATGGGCACTTTTCAGTAAACCAACAATGCAACTTCTGACTGCCCAACGTGCCAGAAAAGGCTTCCAAAACCACAGTGTTGTTGATGTGGTGTCTCACCTCACACTTACATTGTGACACAGTAAGGGAAGGCAACAGCAGCAGAAGGGAAGGAGGGAAGAACAAGGAGAAAAGGAATGCAGCTGGGCCGTACAGGACTGATATGCACCTCAGTGAAGGCCAGGGTATTTTCCCCTACTTCAACAAGCCTCTTATCAGGAGCAAGGCAACACCACCTGTCCTATCAAGGCAATTGAGCTAATGTTTCAATTAATCCTGTAACAATCTGCTACTACATGGTGGCAGCTACCAGGAC
Organism: Chloroceryle amazona; assembly: GCA_027560015.1. Lineage (NCBI taxonomy): Eukaryota > Metazoa > Chordata > Aves > Coraciiformes > Cerylidae > Chloroceryle > Chloroceryle amazona. The sequence continues at coordinate 50,719 of JANHFX010010460.1, forward strand.
AGCCAACCAGCCATGCTGTCTGAAGCACAACTGCTGCAGCACACAGATGCTCTGCAAGGCATTTGCTGGTATACAGGAAGGGGCAGCTAGCAATCTGATCTGAGCAATATCCGAGTTCTCCTCCCTGTCCACTGCTCTGCCATAGTGTAACACCAGTTACACGTCCACAGTAGACAACTGCGTGGCTCAAGCTGACACAGACTATTTCAGCAAGGCCTGCGGACTTGGACATCGGCTCTGATAGCTCTAGGGTGCCACCACCTCATGGCAAGCTGCGAACAGGAACAAGAGCAGAAGTGAGAAGCACCCTAGACACCACAAGAAGCTGCCAAAGTGTTCATCTGCAGTAACCTCAAACATCTGGAATAACGTAGGCCTCAGAGATTAATCTCTGGCCAAAACTGGAGGCAGCCATCAGAATGGTATTTTGAATGTAATGTCAAAACCAGCAGCTAGGGTGTTGCATTTCACACTTACACCTCCCAGATCTCCCTCTTTAGGTTTTGAGACTAAGGTTGCAGCTACATTACACTAGCCTGTGGTCGAGTCAACAGGTTTTAAGCTGCCTAGTTTATATGCCATCTGTAGCGCTGGCTTTGTGCGCCAAAAGAAGTTTCAGATGTCTAAAGTGCACTTAAAGAGAACAAAATTATCCTAAAAATAACCTCCAGCAAGGGCCAGACCCAACCACATGGGAAACATTTGTACAAAGAGAAACAAAAGCAAAATCATTAGCTATACTGCCAATGCAATCAGTACTTGTGGACAGAAATGTCGGTTGTGTGTTATTTAAAACCATATTTAATAGAAACATTAACATTTTGTTAATCAAGGTAGTCAAAAATCAGAGGCATCTAGGATCACACAGCAACGGAGTGCTGGCGGCAGCAGCCACTGTCCTCTGTCGTATGAGGATGCAGGGCAGAGAATATTTGCGTTCTGAAAACTAACCGTCTCTCCCAGATACTGAAGGCCAAGGTGCGTTGGTTTTGGAGGGATCATGCAGGTGGACAGCTGCTGTGCAGCAGGACAGTCTTTCCCACGGATTACCGAAGCAGTACATCTGAGAGCACAACACGACTGGTGCCTTAGACACAGCCACGCTTACATCTGACCTATCCCCTGTATTAGCTCTTCCACTAACACCATGACCCGTCACCTTCCCCACCACTGCTTCCTGCTCTCAGACAGAGGCGTTCTGTGCATGCCCAGACACCGAGCAAAGCCCATCCAACGAGAGCGTGCACCCACCCGCCTGCTCCCGGCCAACCCCGAGCGGGTCAGGCCCAGGCGGTGCTTGTCGCTGGGGCCGGGGCCGGGCCAGCCGCGCACGGAGAGGGGCAGCCGGGCGCGGGGAGCGTCTCCCGCGTGAAGAAGGCTGCGCCCAGAACCGGGCCGGGCCTGTACGGCGCCCTCCCCGGGACAAGGGCAGGAGAAGCGGGGACGCCGCCGGGGCCAGGGACTGAGGCTGTCCCTCCGCGCCCCACCACGGTGCCCAGCCGCGTCGGGCCGAGACGAGGCAGAGGAGCCGCCGGGCCCCGCGGCCCAAGCCAGGCCAGGAGGCGCTGCCAGCGCCACCTCAGCACTGCCGGCACCGGGGGCGGGGCGGCGGGCGGGGCTCTTAAAGAAACCCGGCCGGGCCCCGCTGTCACTCGAGCCCCCCTCACCGGGCTGAGCGGGAGGGGGGCGGCGGCAGGGGCGCGCGCGCTTCAGCACACCACGGTGCGGGAACGGGGCCGAGAGCGCGGTGAAGGGGCAGCGGCAGTCCGAGAACGGCGCGGCCGCGTCACGCAACCAGGGAAAAGTGCTCCCACGGGGGACCCGGTGACAGCCCCCGAGCACGGCTCCGCGGCCCCTGGAAAGGCGCCAGTAGCGACAGCGAGGCGGGCGCGGGGCTGGTCGGGCGGGGCCTGCCCCGAATCCGGAGTTAGCACCTTCCCGGTGTCCGCTCCCCCCGCCGGTGGCCCAGGGAGCGAGACCGGGGCGCGCACGCCTCTAGTCACAACAGCGGAGCCGCTCAGGCCCCGTGGCCCACGGGAGCTCTGCCAGCCGCCGGCGCTCCGCGGGCTGATCCGGCGCTGGACGAACGCCTGCTTCAAACCGTACCAGGCACAAACCCTCAAGACTGCCGGGGGACGACGCGAAGCCTCCCCGACCCGCGCCGCTATCATCTCCTCCCGGCGAGTGGAACGGT
>JANHFX010010461.1:0-10694 GCA_027560015.1 Chloroceryle amazona
GGAAAAGGGCCAAAAGCCACCCCTCACCGACCCGCACACCCCCACACACCATAGCGACCGCCTCTCTTTCCGCCGTCGTGGTGCAACAGACTGAGCGGTCCGGGCGGGTGACGCGGCGGGCGACGGGAGGTTCCGCGGCCGGGGGAGGGCCGGCTGCCGGCAGCTTCCCTGGAGGCCTCACCGTCACATTTTATGAGCGGGCAGTACCTGGATATATTTTACTAATGCCGTATGAAAATTTGATGTGTTCAAGTCAGGGATCAAATGTGTCAGGAAATATATTATTTGTAAAGATTGTCACTAAACAGTATTTCACAAGTCTTTTTTCCTTAAAAAAAAAAAAAAGAAAAAGATACTGTAATTAATCTCCAGCAAAGTCTTCATTCAGCTTGTATTGGTACACTACCTATTTGTGCGTTGCAATAAAACTGTTTCATTGATTTACAGATCTGCTACAGAAGGCAGTGACAGTAGCAATTTCTTTTTTAATCTAATAAATTGGGATGTAGCAGTCATTGACAAGAAACTGAGAATAGAATTAGATTTTGTCAAACAGCACGAGAATCATAGTAGCAAACTAGGGAAGAGCTCTGGTTTAATACTGCTCAAAACTACATGGGACCAGCAATTTATGTTTAACTGAGGGATGCTGAAGGGAGTCAGACAATATGGTAAGATGACAGTGAAAATGTTCTGTGTCAAGGACAGAAATATTGTAAGGGGCCTCAGGCAGGAATGCAGGCAAGGATATCGGCTTCTACAGCTGTCACTGGCACATCCTGGAGGAGGCAAATATTGTGTGGGCCTCAGCTAAGAACACAATCACGGCCATCAACTGTGGCTGGCATCCTGGAGGAGCATACAGATTAGCAGACACCAGTTAAGAAGGATTCTACAGACAGAGAGATGGGCTAAGATATGACCTTCTATGGAAGGAAACCTCAAAGTTCATGGAAAGGACACTGAAAGACCCCCCTTCAACAACAGAGACCCCAGGGAAGTCCCTTGGATACCCAGGCTGTATGCAGAGTAACTATGTGTACAATTAGTACCTGGAAATAGAATGAACATGTATAATCTTTCCAGGAAAACTAGTGCTTTTGTACGTAAAAGGGGGATATAAGCTTGGCTGGAAGCCAGGTGTGGTATGCACGATAGGTGGAACTATCGCCTGTGCATCCAGTGCCTCAGTAAAGAAACACCTGCTTTCTGATGCTAAATTGAGTGCAGAGAGTTCTTCATTTACTGGAGTTTTGGTAACAGAAGCAGTTTGACTCTGCAGTCCCATTCATGAATACAAGCCAAAGATGAAAAAAGTGATTTTTAGATTCTTTACTTGGATTTCATTATTTGGATGAATGAAAACCTGGCCACGTTTTTGTCCTGATAAGAAACTAAAAACACTGATGAAGAATCAGCATTGCCTTAAGCCGTTGCTTTTGGATGAACAATTTCAACCTTGCACCATGACCACTTGTGATTGCAGTCCTTCCTGCCTGCCTGCCTTCCTTCTCCCAAATGCAAACACAAGCACGAGCACCTGCTTTCCTGTTGGCTTAGTGGTTCCAGTCGCAGCCCTTACAGCCTCACGCAGATTAATGTCCTTAGCTTGGAGACTGCAGAGTATGCGTGCCTGGAAATGTCAATAGCTGTGCTATTACCTGTAGAATACCACACAAACTACTGTGGTCTCCATCGAGTTTTCATTTCAGAGATATGCTGGGTGGGAAGCAGGGATAGGTAAGTAGCTTTACTTCTGAGCTGGAGGATGTGATGAAGACACAAGTAGGAGCTGAAAGATTCCCACAGTGCAAGATTGCTGAGACTCATTCTACCTAACCTTAAATTTTTAATTGGGACATTATGAAAGAAATGTAGGCTCTATAAATACTTGTACTTAATGGGCAGCTCGAAGGGGCTATTCAGCTGGTATTTTACCATTGACTATAATGAGACCCTGGGGTGATGATGTGTCTAATTTGATGACCTAGTTACAAGCCAAAGACTACTCAATGTAAATGTGCACTGATTTCTGTTTCATTTTTGTTCTTTAAATAGTTTGTAACCTGGAAAAAAAAAAAGTTGCTTTTTACTACTTCTCATCTACAAAGGATCTTTTGTCAAATATCTTGACAGCTGTGCAGAATAATTACTCTGTAAGTTCTCCTTGTATTTATTTATTTATATCTCCAGTAATGTATTTATCTTAGGGGGGAAGGCGAAGACATGGGGCACAAGAATCCAAATTTGACATCAGTGCTCTGCATCAATGAGGCTAGGTAAAGAATATCTACTAAGTATTGATTACATAGGCTTACATCCATGAATGGAATTGCTGTTAAATTCCAGTTACTATGGAACATCATGTTAAATATTATAAAGCAGAGGCTACAGTTTGGTTCATCAGAGACAATTCTGAGGAGTAACCCCCATTATAATGACAGTAACATATATCAGATTTTCAGAAATTCCAACAGGTAAGGATTATAGCAATTAACATCTAAGAGTTACACCAACTTCTGAATAGTCTTGAAAATCTCATTTACAGAGTTATAACTGCATTCGTTAGAATCAAGGGTAAAATTGTGGTTAGCTTAGAATGCAAATTTTGTGAGTTCTAGGGAATTAACTGAAGGTTAAAGCAATTAACAGCTGGGTTTAGAAGCAAGGAAAAAAAAAAGTAATGAGCAGGGGAAACTACATGAGTGAGGGAACAGCCATAGCTCTGGGACCACCAACCTTAGGCTGAAATGCATTTCTAGTAGTGTTTTAGTAGAAAGACACCTGTAGATTTCTTGGTCATATATTTCATCTTATTGATAAGACCAAGCAATGCAATAGAAATAGAAAATTTCAGTTACAATGACAGTGATTTTGTGCATTTTTAAAAGATAACCTGTCTTACATTTTTGATTTTCATATATGCTACTCCTTTAATGACTGAAGGATGGTAAATGTAGCAGAAAATACACCACTAACTTTAAATTGCATTGGGATTTAGTTGTTTTGTTTTTTCCCTATTTCACTTAATATATATTTATTGTAAAGTTCTCCATGAAGTATATGCTCTTAGGAATGTGTTTCTTTCCAAAAAATAAGAGTTCAGATCTGCTCCTAGCAGTGAGGGTATAAATGAAACTGGCATGGTATTGTTCCAGGGATTGTTTAAATATCAATAAATTGGTTAAGAATGATAAATCACTGGAACTGATACATAGTCTGTGTTATCTTTAAATCAAAACTTGAGAATAAATAAACTGACAATTTAATAGAATCATAGAATTGTCGGGGTTGGAAGGGACCTTAAAGATCATCCAGTTCCAAACCCCCTGCCAATGGCAGGGATACCTCCCGCTAGAGCAGGTTGTTCAGAGCCCCATCCAGCCTGGCCTTAAAAACCTCCAGGGCTGGGGCCTCCACCACCTCTCTGGGCACCCTGTTCCAGTGTCTCACCACCCTCATGGTGAAGAAATTCTTCCTAATGTCTAATCTGAATCTACCCACCTCTAGTTTTGATCTATTCCCTCCAGTCCTACCACTACCTGACATCTCTAGAAGTCCCTCCCCAGCTTTCTTGTAGCCTCCAGTATTGGAAGGTCACAATATGGTCTCTTCAGAGCCTTCTCTTCTCCAGACTGAACAACCCCAACTTTGTCAGTCTGTCTTCATAGGAGAGGTGCCCCAGCCTGCTGATCATCCTCGTGGCCTTTCTCTGGACATCTTCCAGCACGTCCATATCTTTCCTGTAATGGGGGTTCCAGAACTGGATGCAATACTCCAGGTGGGGTCTCACGAGAGTGGAGTAGAGGGGGAGAATCACCTCCCTTGACCTGCTCGCCACGCTCCTCTTGATGCAGCCCAGGATACCATTGGCTTTCTAGGCTGCAAGATCACATTGATGGCTGATGTTGAGCTTCTCATCCACTAGTACCCCTAAATCCTTTTCTTCAGGGCTGCTCTCAGGCCAGTCACTGCCCAGCTTATATCGGTGCCTGGGATTGCCCCAACCCAAATGGAGGACCTTGCACTTGGTCTTGTTGAACTTCATGAGGTTGGCATGGTCCCACCTCTCCAGCCTATTAAGGTCCCTCTGGATGGCTCCCTTTCCTCCAGCGTGTCGGCCGCCCCACACAGCTTGGTGTCATCAGTAAACATGCTGAGGGTTCACTCAATGCCACTGTCAATGTCGCTGACAAAGATGCTGAACAAGACCGGTCCCCACGACTGGATCCTTGAGGGACTCCACTTGTCACTGTCCTCCACTCAGATATGGACCCACTGACAGCCACTCTTTGGGTGCGGCCATCAAGCCAGTTCTTTATCCACTGAATTGTCCATCCATCAAACCCATATTTTACCAGCTGGAGACCAGGATGTTGTGTGTGACAGTGTCAAAGGCTTTGCTCGGGTCCAGGTAAATGACATCAGTTGCTCTTCCCTTGTCTATTAATGTTGTGACCTTCTCATAGAAGGCCACCAGGTTTGCTCAGTGTTGTCACAGTTAGGTCACCTACTGAGATTCAGCAAATCTGAGGATGCATTCACTGGTTTAAAGACATCCCCTAATATTTTCTGTATCCTGATTTCACAAAAACAATGCCATTTCCTTTTCATTTAGCCAGGCTTATGCTTTGAAATTACATTCCTATCAATTCAATGCCACTGTTAAAGGTTAAAGTTTACAGGTTGTGAACATGTTTATCTGCATGACTGGGGCAGTGTTTCTCCAAATCTGACTTGACTGACTCAACAGTGCTCTAGAAGAAGGGAACAGGGCCTTATTTTGAAACTTGTGCTCTTCACGTGGATTATAGCAGATTTTCCAGCATTCATCTGAAATTTTCTTTATATTGATTCAGCAAATTTGATATTCAGCAAATTTGATTTGATCTTTAGCAAATTTGTTTTTACTTCCATCATTGATTCTGGTCTATTTTGCACTAATATCTTAATTTCTCTGCTGATAAACTAAGCAAAGGTATGGGACAAGTACCTATATATATAATCTACTCTTCCCTTCCTTGTTTACAACCATTTCTAAACTGAAACTGAAGAATAAACTACTAAGAACGCCTAATATGCTCTGTTGCTTATGTTTCATGCTACTTGTTTCTGCATTTCCTGATTTTTCTAAATGCTGCTATTTTTTTTTTTTAATAATCTCTCATTTCTAATTACAATCAAGCTCTTCCTGATGGATTCCTGTCACTAATCAGAGCAGCAGAACACCACTTACTGCTTTTGCCAGAGCTTCTTAGGCTAGTGCAATTACCTGGCATAGTCAGACATTTCATCCCTTTAACCTTTTAATAATAGTGCTCTTGCCACTTTATTTGTTTGGATTTATTTGTTTAGATAGCAGAAATCATCCTCCATGCAAATAACCTACTGTGTTTTTTTCGGATGGACCAATTAATCCACATATTTTGAAAGTCCTTGGTAACACACATAGCACACTCTGCAAGCTTCTGGTTTCAAGATATTGAGTGTAGAAGTATCTAAGCTTAAAGCTTTCTAGAGGAATTGACCCAAAATGAAACTACAGAGTAGCAGTATAACATGCTGCTGCTGTATAGCATGTCAGCAAAGAAAGTCAAACCTCATATATTAGATGCTCTAGATAGTCTGTTTTGCAGACTCCCTTCTGGACCAGATTCCAGTTAGGGTGCAAGTGAGTGTGTAAATTCCCTGGAACACCAAGTTTCCTGTGGGACCTTGGTGTGCTCAGTGGCTTAATGCTTAGCTAAAGTGATCATCAGTTCAGTATGTGGGCAGATATAGCTGGGCAACAGACTTGTAGCTTAGAAAATGAGCAGCTTCTGCCTCTGCTTAAACTTCTGCCCAGCCTGTCTGGGGCACCTGTCTGTAGCATTTCTTCTTATAGCCATTAAAATGTACCTATTTGTGAAGCTGCAACCAGAATTAACAATATAATGACTTAATTTCATTCATGTGAGACTTTGGCTATCGTATATTTTTTTTTTCTTTGACAGTGAGTTGAATCTACTGCCCAGTACGTTTACCAGACCTGGCCTGAAAATAGCAGGATGTTTTCACTACACATACACTAGAAATAGAAACATAAAAAAAAAAAATCTTTGACTGTATTGAAGATAGTTACTGAGATAGTCTAAAAAAAATATTTCTCTGCAACACAGAAAAACATCAAATGTTTGAAATCTCAATATTTTGTGTACCGTTACAGTTTGAGTGACAGGGGATAATTTCTTAGCCCTATCTGTTAACTGGCTTGAGTGTACTTTTCCTTCTTGCCCTTTTCAATCTCTTTCACTTCAGACCCTGTAGCTGCAGCAGCTGAGGCTATTATATGAAGATATTGCATTATATTTTAGATGAGGTTACTCATGCAATTTTGTCTGAGATTCATGGAAACAAGTGTCATCCATCAGGTCTCAGGAGATTTTCTCCAGCTCCTCTAGCACGCTTATTGGGTGAGGCTACAAATAGTTTCTGATTTTGTTCATACTGATTTTTTTCTCTTTTTTTTAAAAAAAAAGAAAAATAAAGAAACAACAAACAACTTGGAATAGACATTTTCATTATTGCAGTCAAATGACATCACAGTATTATGCACAACTGAACCTTCCACCATCCTACTAATCCTTCTAGTTATCTCTATAGTCCCTTTAATATTTTCTATTTTTTCCCTATAATTTCATTAATGTTTGTTTAAAGGCATTAACCTTTTAGAAGAATAGGAAGATAATGGTGAGCTTGGATTGTTTTCAGCTTTTGGAGTGTGTCATTTCTAGAGACTGGATAATTTCATCCTCTGCAAAGTGTAAAAAAAGATCACTTTGACTGAGAAGTACCACGACCCGTATTCAACAGTCTGTTTATTCCTTAAAATAAATAATCTTACCCTATTTAACAGTAATACTTGTTTTGACAGAGGATCTTCAATCAAGAAAATGAGTGATTGGTTTTATAGGTCCTTATAAACAAAATAAATTTAGAAAAAGTTCTTAAAATGTGACATTGTCCATCAAACATAATTGTGTTGGACTCATTTTTCTGCCTATGTTCAGCATGAGGAAGATGGACTGTGTGTAAAGATGTACAGAAGAAAATACAAATGGGGTCAGCATGTAAAATTTGCTAATTTTACCCTGGGTAAATAGATACGTAGATATATCACTCTGTGAATTAAATGCAATCCACCTACTGTAAAAACAGGATAAAAAGAATTTATATTTAGAGTATAATCATCCTCACAGTATCACAAGACAGCTGTTCTGATATGCCAGATATTCTATGGCTCTGGTCTGTTGTGTTGTTATTTCTCATTAGTTCTCTTCCCTGTGAAATTCTGAATTTCAAAACAAAACAAAACTTTCTGTAATGAGAGGTAGAAAAAAAATGAATTCTTTCCAAGATAAAGGAAATTCCTTGTAATAATAGCTTGGAAATAATTTTAACACCTTTCCATATAAGATCTTTACAGTAAACAACATTACATTCTAGAAAATCAGGCTCTGATGCTTATAACTCAAATGACGACTCTGAGGCCTCAGTGCTGCAGAGACTTGGAAGCAATTCTGGAGGCACTCTGGAAAAATCATGTCCCCTGCCTCAGACTGTGTTATACTGCAGAGAGCAATCTTGCATGCAGCGTTCATCTCCTGCCATGCTAAGGAAAAGTTTTCTTAATGTATTTTTTTTCTGGCTAAGTGACCCTCAAGATGCAAGCTCAGGCAAAAACCTTCACATCAGTATCATCTTCTGCATTATACTGTTTGTTATGTGCATGCCTAAGCCAGGAATCCAGAGGTTCTTGGTTTGATTGGTGAGAGAAAGGCAAAACAATGTAACACAAAGTCTCTGTTCCTAAAAGACCTGCATCCAGATCCTCAGCTTTCTTAAGCTGGCATTGCTGTGAAGCTGGAATATGCTTTAACATTACTCTTCTTTCTTTAGGGACAACAGTCTTTGGAACCAGTATTTCAAGTTACATCTCCAGAGGATTCACATCTTTATTACTTATCTTTTAATATGACAGGCGTAGGAAACCTCATTCTACTGCTTTGTCTAAAGCAAAGCAAAAAGCCCCATTATTTTTAATACTGAGTAAGACTACAGAAAACTCTACAGAAATAACTAAATAATGTCTGCATTTTTAGCAGTTCACAGAGGCTTGGGATCTAAACAAACTCAAAGACAGCTACTAGTAGAGTATTTCCTGAGGGAATATAATTACAGTTTCACATTGCTAGTTCCTCTACCTTGTCTTTTGTTCTTGGATGACAAGAAGGGGAAAGACAATTAAAACCAAGGAGAAGAAACAACTAAACCCACAGTGACATTAACTAAAAGAGCACAATGGACGCTTACGCGTCTAGAACTACCATGTACTTTATTGTTTCCAGCTGTAAATATGAATTGTAGAATTAAATGGTGTCTTTTGGAGTGGTGTAAAACGTTACTAACAATTGCTGTATCATAGTGACAATGTTATCAAGGTGTGATAGAGCTGGAAGTTACAAGCCATTACGTAGCACTGAATCCTGAGACACCATTCAAAGAAACTCTTTTACCTTCCCTTATAAGCATCTCAATCCCCTCCATATTTAATTCCTGCCATCTCAGAACCTATTGATGCACTTCTCACTGATTGGATCACAGAGAATTGTTTGGTATGGCTAACAAAATGCTCTCCAGGAGTAACTAACATGTGTGGAAAATAGAGGGCTATGGAGAACTGAAAGGGTTAATTTCATCTCATTAGGAATTCATAACACCCCATACAGTGATAACATGTCATCTGCTTTAAATATGACCATGTGTCTTCATGAAGTTGAAACGCATCTCACAAGAAAGGCTCCACGGGCACCATCCTTTGTTCTCTGGAGGCCACCTTACATCTGGAAACTACGGGAGACTCTACTAACCCAGAGGTGTCAGCAGTTCACCCGAGGTTTCAAGGATCTGCTGCTAGTAGGTACAAACAATCCACAGAAGAGTCCTATGGTAAGATTTCCATCAGATTTAGACACAGACTAGTAATTCTCTGCAAATAATATTTGAGCCTTGCAATTACATCCAACCCTAGAAACTTGTAACTGAAGTTGGTTATTTGTTTACCGTAAACACTTGAAACTACATTGTCTGTATGATCCCTGGTGTGTCAAGAGCACTGAAAATTGTATATCTCCAAACCATACTTTCTTTCATGTCAGCTTAATTAAATATTAAATAATACACATATCATAATTAAATATTAAACAATAAACAAATTGCTGGTATATTTTTCCTATATCAGGAAGAAATATAACTTTGACTACCCATAAGTCCAGCTAAACTATTATGCATCGCAATTACCTAAGCTCAGGCTATAGCACAAGTCTTGCTTGAGCCTTCTCACCTTTAAAATGCAGCACAAAGTTGTGAAAAACACCCATGTTGGAATGTCCACCATTCAAAGGCCGAGCTGTATAGTCACTTAGCTCTCCTGTTCTCCTCCGGAAATCCTGAAATACCTCTTGATGTTGGGCATCATTTTCTTTGCTTTACTGAGAACTGAACAGACACAGAAGTCTTCAATGAAGTGTTCACATGATCAGTTTATACTATATTCAGAATAAAATTCAGAGGTCCTAAGAAAGCGGAGCATTTATTGTGATATCTGCCTTGCTTGTCTAGATGTCTCCCAGATGTGAAGTTTGTCAGGAAACATATTAATTGTACAACCACACGTAGTAGTTTGACATCACAATCAGCATTCCCTGTCTACTCAAGTATATGAAGTGTGCAACCTACTCAATTCACACTAATTATTAAGTGTTGCTATTAAATAATGAATTTTGTGGGCAAGTGTAGGCATCCATAGATGAATTTTAATTTCTCACCTTTTTTCCCCCTTGATGGGTAAGGCCACTTACTTTGGCTGACTCTTCCCTTGTTGGGTTTGCAGGCAGCTACTCCTCCTCACAAGCTTCTGGAAACAATTTCATTTGTATAAGCAGAGTAGCAAACCAGATCAATTAGACTGGAAGTTTGGTACTATAAAAATGAGAAGAAAAAGCAGTTCATCTCCTTCTGACTTCCTTTTAAATCTATTTTCCTTTAATTTCCCAGAGGAAATGGGAAGGATTTCAAGATGATGTGCCATACTGCAGTATCAATTAGTTTAGAGTGAAGCAGTGCCAGAGCAGGGAGATAGAGCTTTACTGCTTGGTATTGTGTGGAATCCAGAAGCTAAATTAAACTGCAATTCTTGTCTCTAATGATCTTTGAAAAAAAAAATAAATTACAACACATTAGAATTTGAGTGTGTTCAGCATTCCTTTGCTTACTTATGTTTCAGTGTTACATTCTGCTGCCTGCATTTAGAATTTAATCTCCTTTCCTTTTCAGTTATAACAGGTGGCTTCATAAGGTAACTGCCTTAATAAGACACATTAAGAAGAGGAATATAGATAGTGAGTAAATTTTACACCCCTCCAGGTGCTGGGCACCTTGTGCTCATGCAGCATCGGAGGATTTTTTCATGGCACTCTGTGCAGAGCAGGTCTTACCCATGGAGAGAACCTCTTCCCTTTGGTCATTTGAGCTAATGCATCATTTGCTGACAAGAAAACAACTCTGTTCCTGAAGGATGTTCACATGGGAACTTTTTGCTGCAATTTTACACAAAGGCAAGGCCCTGCAGGTGACATAATGACCAGCATGGAGTG
>JANHFX010010462.1:0-76329 GCA_027560015.1 Chloroceryle amazona
AGGGGGTTGGACCAGATGAGCATGAAAGGTCTCTCCCCACCCGGACCAGTCCATGATTCTATTTGTCTGTTGCCTTCCTTAAGCTCAGCAATGGCCCTGATGAGAACAGGAAGGGAGAGCAGGCTCCACTGAGGAGGTGTTTTAGCCGAGGCAGGAAACCACAACAGGAAACCGTCAGTGGCGTTTGCAGCTTGGGCACAGGAGTAGTGTGAACCCTATCAGGCACGGCACAAATAACCCTGACTTGTGAAGTCCCTTTCATCAGATTAATCAAATGAAGCCAAGTGGGGTCTTGGCAAGCCTGCCAGTCTGGGACACAGAGGGCAAATGAAAACACCCTGTAGCTCAGACCTCAGCTGGAGTCATTGCATAGAACCAAAGCAATCTCCTAATCCCTTGGTGCCTCCGGGCATCAGAGCAACCCTGGTACTGGACAGGCATGTTCCCCAGGTTCAGCTCCTGAGATGAGAGTCCTGCCAGGTCATTCCAACCTCAGCCTAGTCCCAGGGGAGGGCAGGTCTCGGGGAGGTGGGTTGAAGGATGTGAGGAGCGAGGATTGCAGTTTTTGGCTCATGAGTCAAGTTCATGAGTCAAAGAAGAGGAAGCACTGAGTGGGCAGTGGGAGGTCAAAGGCCTTCTTCATGTGGTGCTTATTTCCACCAGCTATCTGGAGCAAGCAGTGACTGGGTACAGGGGTGCTGCACCCAAACACACTGGTTCCCTTTTCCGGAAAGTCCAGGACCAGAACATCATAGCAAATGGAACATGGCTGACAATTGTTCAGGCAGGTTAAAATGAGATGGCAGAAGCCATTGATCACCACCGAGCTTCCACAAAGTTTCCAGCTGCCTACACAGGCGGTTCTGTTACAAACAGACTACTTTTCCTCTCTAAGCACAGACCTGTGAGTCAAGAACCCCTCAGGGAGACATGAGAGGGACCCCAGGGATCCAGCGGCTGGTTAGGGCCATGCTACCCATTTCATACAAGCCTTGCTGCCACGAATGAACCCTACCAGAAAATTACTCTTACTAGAAAAACATTCTAAGTCTTCAGCCATGAGGGAAAGTCACCCCTTGAAGTCTGAGAGCAGAATTGAAGAGGATGATTTACAGCCCCTGCTTTAAAAAAGCTTGTCCCACCGTCCTGACTCTTTCCATTGCCCATAGACCAGCCTGGGGTCTTCTGGGCACAGCTCAGCTCCACTTCCAGACCACAGCTCTGTTCCTTGGCACTGTCTCTGCGTGGACCTGAGCAACCCAACAGACCTGCTCAAATCTCCTACACCTTTGTTTTCCTGTGTTGTAAAATGGGACCTGATTTCAGGGATTGTTTTTGGCAACATAACAAACTAGTGCCTGGAAGGATCTGTGCAAGGGACCCTCCACCACTGGGTCCATTTCAAGTAAGGGGACCTGATTTTTCCAGCACTTGCTTCATCTCTGTCCCTTGGGCTGCAGTGGCCCAGATGCTGGGTGTTCCTGTTGGCTTCGGGTGCTCCCCCGAGGTTAAAAACAACACTCCGGGGAACAGGGGCAAAGCAGGGCTGCTGTGCTGATGGCCACCTCCGCAAGCTGGTGTTACGGTGTGAAAACAAACTGGGAAAAGCAACACCCACGTAAAGAGCAGCAGGCAGGAAGCTATCGAGATGTCAGTCAATCAGATCTATTTATAGCCGGCCACTTGCTTACACTTCGATCGGAGAAGAACCGTCAGGAGCTGGTTTGATTTTCTCAGTAGAGCAGAAGCGCTTTGTGCGAATCTGGAGCCAGTCCCCGCGGGCAGTGGGATGTGGGGAAACTGGAGGCAGCCCTGGCAAACTCAGCACCCTGCTAGGGCCGTAGTTTCTGTGTCATTGTCCCGGCAGCAATAACTCCCGGGCCAGGTTGGCCGGGCTGGCCGGGCTGGCCCGGGCGAGGGGCGGTTGTGTCACCGGCTGCCTGGCACCAGCCCTGCTGTCGGTCCTGTTTGTCATTCCCGAGGCTGCGCTGTGTGCGGGGCTGGGGAATGACAGGCTGGTGCTCGGGCGAGCGCTCGGCCTTTGCCGAGGAATAGCGTTGGAGCAAAAATGGTTCTCGCAGGTCTGTAACAAAGGTCTCTGTCTAAACGCAGGAGGTTCCGTTTAACTGTATCAGTTAGAGCAATACAATATCATTCGTGTGGGATGTTGCAGTATCCCGAGTGTGGGGTGTGTTCCTATAGGAGGGGGATGTATATATTTATACTGGTATTCCCATGCAGCAAGTTCTTCAAGCAAAAATGATCCTGTAATACTGTTTTGTTAGGAAATTGCACCACTTGTCCAGACAGGTTGTTTTGTACACAGCGGGGTGTACAGGGTGTCCAAGTTACCTGGCTGTCAGGTTTTTTCAGTGTTTCATTTGTCCCTGCATAATTTGTTTTTTAAAAATGTAGTGAGTGATATTAGAAAAGAACCCAAAATATCAAAGGAAATCCTGACTGTGAGAACAAGAGGAAATTAATACTTTTTCCCTTTTTTTGGTGTGTTTTTGGTTGATAGTTTTGATTCAGATTCCTCTAACTGAAATTGTTCTACATAGTTTATTCATTGTTAGAGTTATTCCTTATTATCAGCATTGTTTCTAAGAATTGGTGTAGCAATATCAGTGCCAGCTGATACTGAGTTGGGAGTTGTGTGTGATGCAGCCAGTATTTCCCCAGTGCCCGTGTCACAAGCATCACTGGGCAAGTTCCACAAGGTGTGGCCACCATGGCATTAAATTCTGTGATGTGATTGAAAGGGATCAGGGAAAGGTGGAATGGAGGCCTAAGAAATTTCTCAAAGCTTTTTGAATGATTTATTTTCATAAAGTTCTCTAATCTCCACCAAGGCCCTCTTGAGTATTACGATGTGGTTAGCAATCACTAACAAAAATTGCCCTCATCTAACCTAAGCTGTGGTTTGCTGGCTGTGGACTCTGATTAGCAGTCACAGAGATGATATTACCAGTGCTAGCAAGAAATTCTGGCAGCATGAAGCTGTGAAGGAAGACTGCTTAGTATTTTTCTTAATAGCAGTCTGAATAACTTGGATTTGGGATTTCTGTTTGATGTGGTAATTCTGTTGGGAGATGGGGCATATCAATAAACCAAGAGTTCCTAATATATGCTAAGTAGCCCGTGAGGTGTTAGGAGTTTGATCAAATGATAGCGTGGACAGCAAAGCATGGAAGTCAAGCAAATCCAAACCAGTATTATAAACCAAAGAGGAAATCTTCTGGCAAGTCAGGGGAGAGTTCCTGGTGTCACATTCAGGATGGAGTCCTGAGAATCATAAACCATCATCAAGACCTTCTTTCTTCTGCTCATCAGAGAAAAACTCAAACAAAACCTTCCAATTTATGTTCCTTGATACTTACGAAAGCCCAGGGATAAGTAAGGCTTGAAAGGCTTCACCTTAGCATAGCCCTGACTGCAATTTCTACTCTGGGTGTTTCTTCCCACCAATGGGGACAAGTTCTAAGGCAGAGGTTTTTGTCATTGTGGTCTTCTGCAGTGGGAAACAGATTTCTGTTAAGGTACTGAATAACTTCATATAAATCTTCATGTACATTAACAAAAAAGTAAAAAAATGCCTGCTTCTCATATAGGGCAGGTGTCATCCAAGGGAGGCCTTCATTATAGCTTCAGCCTCTAATGTATTTTGAAGAGAAGCCAGGGAGGAAGCTCACACAGCAGCCTTGCAGAGATGAGTGATGGTACAGACAGCTGAGATCTGTGTTGAAGAGAAACCATGTGCTTGATAAAACAGTGGGAGATAGTGGTTATCTGTTTCTGAGCGTAACTTTAATGTGGATTTTCCTTGCTGCAGTCAAAGTCTAAGCTCTGAATTCTGCAGCTGTCTGCTTTGGATTCAGCCATATTCTTCCAAATGCTTTGCAGCACTCTGAAAACCACTATGAGCAATGTGCCGATTAGGAGGGAAGGATAGCAAGCATTAACTGCAGCAGAACTGTTGGTGGGATGGCGAGTCTGAGCTTCCCAGGGGCTGAGCCCTTCTGGGAAGGGAGCTGCAAGTTCCTGAAGCACTCCAGATGCTTCGTTCAGTGCATGACACAGGTTTTTCCCTAAATAGCTTATGGTCTCAGTCTACAGTCCTGCACGGCATTTTTTGAGACTAGCAGACTGCTGTTTCCATGCTGCCTCTGCAGTGTAAAAAAATCTTTGATCTAGAAATGTGGGATGAAGGTGAATGAAACAGGAAAGGAGTTTTACAGCAGCATTTCATGCAGCCATTCCATTGTACATGCCTGTGTACTCTGGCTCTATTTAAAATAGCAAATTCCATTTCTAAGTCAACAGAGAGAGATGGGAGCTCCTGCCCTCCATCTGCCTGTGTGTGGGTGTGCCTCGGCATGTGCAGAGCTGGGCTGGTTTCCCACTGACAAGCCACAGCACTTGGCGGATGGCTGAACAGGGGTGGGCTGCAGGAATAGCAGCACTACCGGCCCCTTCCTGAGCCACCCCAGTTGCCCTGTGGCATGGTCTGAAACAGGCACGTTTGAATCAGGTGGAGGTGCATAAAAGGGCTAGGTTGTTGTGCATGGCTTTATTTTTTTATTTCCTTATTTATTTATTTTTAGCAATGGAAAAATCTTTATATACTTTTAAAATAATGAAATGTGAGATGTTGGTTTGTGTATTAAAGGTGCACTTAGCAGCACAGCTTGTGAGAAACATAGAAACATCATCTGAGGAATGTGTTTGTTGTAGAAGTGATTAAAAACATTAGTAAACTTCAGCACTAATTTGACCAGTACTGCCCCAGTATTGGACAAATGTGACACTTTTTTTGTTTTTCATTAGGATTATTTTACATTTGCTGTCTCCAGTACTTCTTCATCAAACATGTTGCTTTTATAAATGAAATCTGCTTCTTGGTAATGGCTGTTAATCTGGCATCTGACAGTCAATCTGTCATATTACTGCTTTTTAGATCATCACTAAGAATGTGTTTTTATAAACAAATATAATCCCAAGTGAAGTACACAGGAGACCTGTTCTTTAACACCTTCTGGTCTTTTGGATCTCTGGGCAGGTTAAGGGCCACATCACTTACATGACTCACAGTTTCAGATACAGTTCACATTGAAAGAGATGCTTTTGAGCACTTGTGATTTTATTTGAGGATTTGTGAGTTTATTTTTTTATTATTATTTTTACCAAGTTGTGATTTAGACTGTGAATAACACAGTGCTATATAAGCTTCCCCATATAAACTGTCTTCATATATTTTCCATGTTCTTTCTGTAAGATAAGTTCATGGTGTACAGTGACTTGCTAGCTTACCGGACTTCAGAGGCTATTGCAATACTGTTCTTCAGTGCTTCCATTGCAAAAGTGAAGAAGGAGAAATGTTTAGGAATATGTATTCCTAAATGTTCATAGAAAACCACTCACAATTCTGTAACTTTGCGATTCCCATTGCTGGAAAGTACATGCTAATTTTCTCAGCATCTCTAAGCAGTAAAGAAAACTTTCTGATGTTTTGCTAGACAATCTGTCTTTCCCTTTCAAGGGCATAGTCTTCTGATTTCCTGATGGAAAGTATTTTATTATTCCTGATAATGCCAATAGTTCTTCCAGGAACAGCCACCTTCCTCCAGTGACTCTGACCTTGCCCTGAGCACAAAACTTTGGAGTGATATGATGGCCTGAGCAGCCCCTACCCTCATCATTCAGGTCTCTAAGCTTTATATCCAAAAGTAGGGATGGTTGGTTGTATGTGCTTGGAAAACTTGTTGCTGGTACTCAACTGAATGGATTTGTCAGGATGTTGTGGCTTGGTTGGTTGGTTTGTTTGTTTGTTTTTTTTCAAGGTTAAGATTATTCAGTTTCCAGAGGAGAAAGGGAAAAGGTGACTATCTGAAATGTTCCCTGTTAGATTCAGTCTTTTTGTCTTTTATTTCTCTATTGCTGTCAGTATGAGTTGTTTTGTCATTGCACTACATGGGCAGATATTTAGTGGCCCAGCCCAGGACTTTGCACCCTAAGCGTGGCTGTCTCTCCCTGCAGTACAAGACCTTGGCAGCTCTGGGGGCTTTTGCTTTGGCTCCTGTGAGTGTGCGGCGGCCGTGCCGTGCTAGTGAGCACTGGGATTTCATCAGCGTCGCACCACGTGTTGTGCCAACACAATCTGATGCAGTAATAAAAGTGGCTGTAGAGCCCGGTGTTTACTCACATTGCAATATTGGCAAATGTAAGACAGAAAGGGTTTGGGCAGGGAAACTGTCCTGCCTGCATGTGATCCTGGGTAGGTTAATGAATCCTGCCATTAGTCTGTTAAAACCTGATCTGCCATTGCAGCCATTCCTGTGTGTGCAGTATGCTTTGTAGGGATTGCAGATGTCATATAAAGGATTTTAAAGCAGAACTAATGAGCTTAGTAGGGTATTCTTCCTTAATAAAGTTTAAGACATCATTGAAAGTTAAAGAAAAATAACAATCATGACAGTGAAATATCTTTGAGGAGCTGATAAATACCTGCTCATAAGAATAAACACATGGTTCTGTTCCTGAGAATTATCTGTTTTTACCAAAAGTTCCTTTACTAATTTATTTCCAGAAGCCATGGGTTGGTACTTGCACAATTAGTGTGCAGAGATAACCATCACCGCTTCACATTCCCTCCTAGCCCAGGGTTTGGATTGTGGGTTTCTGTTCTGTGTCTGCCTGGGCAGTTTGTGGAAGGGAAGAAAAATCAAGTTCACAGTGTGAATGAATTAAATGCCAGCACCGGGGTTGACTTGATGTCTTCATAACAAACACTTTTTAAATGTGCATGTGATAAAGACCAGTATTTGCTGATTTTTGAGGATTTTCAGCAAGCGTGCTTCAGTTCATTGCTCAGCACTACAGCTCTGGAGGAGGCTACAAGACGATGACGTAATGGGATTCCTGAGCGTTGATAAGCCTCCTCAGTTCAAGTGTTGCAACATGCAACTCTGTTATTGCTGGTTGTAGTATTGTGCTCATTGGTAGGACTTTTTTTTTTTTAATGGTGTTTTTTTTGTTGTTGCTGTTACAAATTCCTTTCCATCGCATAGAAACCTTGTGCTAAAAGGCTACATAGGAGACTTCTTAGTAGAAATGCTGGATATTCTTTACCTGAGCATTGATGCTACTGATAATCACCTTCAAAAACTTGGTAGGCAGGAAGTTTTTCTTTTGTTTGTCTAATTAGGTTTTCAGTTTGCCTTCCCTGAAATTCAGAGGGTTGTAAAAACTGTGACACTAGCCAGGCAGGAATGTCACAAAATTGTTATTTTTACACAGCAGATTCTCCCATGCTCTTTCTTGCTTATACTTGAAACTGCTTTATTTTTAGACTCCTTCTCAAACCTTATAGTAGCACAGCATTTATAAATTACAATTCTTACAGCAACAAGTATCTTTATGGTGAGAATGGTACAAGAAGTCATGGCTTTGATAGCAGAATGTGTCCTAAATTTAGGGTAATTTTACTTTTGTGTAAAAAAGAAATAAATGTACCTGCTTTTGTAGGTCCTGTCAGTATTGGGCCTGCCATTGCATTTAGAAAGCACAAGTGTAAGCATTTTTGCACTACTAGGTGTTAGCATTCAGAGTACTGAATTCACAGTAATTTGGAAAAGACTAAAAGTATAATTGTATGCAAACAGTTGGGCGGACTGCACTTTTCTTAAGGTAAACATTTGGATTAGTTTGAGGGGGTAATTTGTCATTTTCTTATACATTCATGAAAAAATGCTGGTAAGTTATTGAACTTACTCAAACATCTGGAAGTCTGCTTTGGAAATTCAGCTATTGGCTTGAAAATCTGCTCAGATACTTGGAAAGTTCTTTGGAGTGTATTGGTGAATTTTAGTTTGTGAAAACAAAACAAGTAAAAAAAAAATTAAACTATAGTAGTACTCACTTTGAGCCTTAGCCTATTGTAAATACGATATAGGTGCCTCGGTATTTTTGCTGTTGAGTACAGTCCCTGGAAGAGGCCCAGCCTAAAAATAAACAAAGGTAACTGGTTTCAGATGTCTGATTCCAAGGACTGACTGACTCTCTCTGAAACTGTGAAGCATGTTGTGATGAAATGGGGTGTGTGGACACCAGGTTTGCACCCTTCAGCAAATCCTGTTATTTGGACCTTTTATCATAGAGGTCATTCTGAATTCACATCCATTAAAAAAATGGAGTCAAGGCTAATCGTGGGTGGTTTTCTCCATCATGAAAGAAGGAAAAATGCCAAGAGCTTATCTATACCACCATAAAGAAATACATTTGGGATACAAGTGAATATTTGTCTTGGGTTTTCATCTTCAAACACAAAAGAAAACTGCAGTTAAAAGGTATCAAGCAAATAAAACGTACTTCTGAAGTAGAGTTTATGAATTTGAGTGTTTAACACCAGTGTAACTGCTTGTCTCATATTTGACACAGCCTTTGAGATGTGGGTATTATACATAGCCATGTGAGGAATAAAGGTCTCCTGGTCAGTTTTTCTTAAGAAAAAAAAATGTCTGTATATTTGACAAAAAATTGCCAGTTTCGGGGGCAAGTGCAACTTTTTGAAGTGGGTTAATTTAGGGTACTTCTATTAATTATGATTTTATGGTACTACCTAGGAAATAGCCAAAGGTGGAAGTCCACTGTCCAATGTTACAAATGCAGAATACCAAATAAAAACAAAGGCCATGCCCCTGTCTAAAGGTAAGTGGAGATGTCAATAGTGGAGCTTGTAAGTCTGTAAAAGTCAGATGCCTCTTGTATATACCTGAGCAGGAAGGCATCTCCAATTAGTTCATTCCAGTGATTCAATCTAGGTGTTCAATGTTATCAGGGTTTTGAACTGTTTGCATTATTCACTGTGTTTATTTCTGTCAGATTTTCCTGCACTCTCCTGATTTTATCTTCTTCAGTAAATGAACAGTTTGCAGGTCAGAGCTTAGAACTGCAGAATCTGACCTCTACATGGTCAGTCACAAATATGTGTAGGTAAAAGCAGTTTGATTGTTACTGAAACTGGAGGACCTTGTAAGTACTCTGGCTTTGGAATTGTGGGTTTGACTTTCATGGAGCTGGTAAGAGACATTTGGCACCATCTAAAACTTGTGATTTCATGTTCTTTCAGTACCACTGTGTGGGTGCTGAGTAGTGCTCTGCTATCTTGTCAGCATTTCAGTCTGAACACTGCTTGGAGTGTTAAAACCTTCTCTCCTATGTTTGGGAGAGACTGTACACTTCTGGCTTTGATTATAATGGAGTGCAGACTAGAGAAAACCCACCTTTTCAGGGCTCGTCTGCTGCTCCTCATGAAATAGAGTAAAGTCAAAGTATTTTGATTATGCAACAATCCTTTTTCTCTAGTTTTTAAAAGATTCTGAGAAATTATCTTTCAAGTCAGCCTTGTGAAGTTAATGTCTGCGCCTGCCCATGGAGCACTGAGTCACATGGTGACACCTTTTCTTTACAAAAGAAATTGTATTTTTATTCCTTTTATAGACTGAAGGAACTGACTTAACTGATAATGCTTTTTTCTCTTTTTTTTTTTTTTTTTTCCCTGTTTATTTACATCCAGCAGGGCATAAAACATGGTATCTTTGTGGAAAATCACCTCTGTGGGGAGTTGTAAGCTGTTCATCATGCTGCGTGCATTTTCTGGGCTAGACAGTGACTTCAAGGGCCAAATGCATTGTGTACTTCCTTAAATAGTAATTTATTTCTTTCAGATAGGCATGTAGTTAACTGATACTTTGCAGTAGAATGCCATGATTTTAGCAGTGGTTTCTGTAAAGATGTTTGTAAGAGCTCTGAAGCTTTAGATTATCAATCTGGCTGATACTGGCTTCCCAAATGTCAATGAAATTCAATAGGGCTGGTTTTAAAGGGAGACTGGCAAGAGATTGGCTTTCAGTAAGAAGCAGTGACAACAGAAAAATGACCCATTTGGGGTTTTGGAGGGTACAATGCTGCAACTTTGAATAGAAAGGCTTTTTCAAGGTATGAGAGGGATTGCTGATAAGTCCTCGCATCTCCCACAAAGAACTGACACTCTGATTCATTGCCTCAAGTATGGATTCTTTACATCGAGCTGTGCACAGTCTTTGCTAAAATTCATGTGAGAGCTGAGTTCTTGCTGGCCACAGCAGCCAGGTCGAAGGCTCCATGGGGTGCCTTGTGCTAATGGCGGGCAGGCCGGGGCAGCCTGAGGGCTGTGGCGGGCAGGCTCTGGCCTGTGGAGAGAAAGGCACGTTCCTCTGCTGTTACCATAACTTAACGAATTGCACCTTAATCCTTTGTGTCCTTCTAGAGATTAAGTGTTTCCTGTCACCTCATCCCAGGTCTCTTAGTCGAGAACAGCAGCATCTAGTCTGAAGTTTGCAGGTTGTGCAGTGGCTTCCAAAACAGGGACTATGGCTTTGTTATGGTTGATATGGCTGTGTACTGGAGGAGGTTCTAACTTGGCTGAG
Source organism: Chloroceryle amazona (assembly GCA_027560015.1). Classification (NCBI taxonomy): domain Eukaryota; kingdom Metazoa; phylum Chordata; class Aves; order Coraciiformes; family Cerylidae; genus Chloroceryle; species Chloroceryle amazona. The sequence goes on from JANHFX010010462.1 coordinate 10,467, forward strand.
TTCAAGTACAGGTACACATGCCGTCACTGGGATTTATTTATTGACTCTGGTGAGTCCAGAGCTCTCCCCAGAACGGGGAGAGGTTGGAGTGCCTGCTGGGCAGGGCTGCTGAGGGGCCCCTTGGTGAGGTGTTATGGGGTGGGTCGTACAGGTGCTCAGAGAGCCAGATCTCGCAGCCTTGGATTTCAAAGTTCTCTCCCAGAGAGAAGAGGGAATCCTTTAGTAAGAGTGCTAGTTTTAGTGAAGTTGATGTGGCTTCTCTGAATTCCCTGAGAAACTTATAGTAAAGACCAGAAATGTTGTTTAATAGATGTTGTTTAAAAACTGAGTTGAAAAAGTAATAAAATGAGCATGGTGATGTGTTCGTATTTTATTTATTTTGAACAGTTTTTGGAAAAATGGCATTACAAGATCTAAAAAATTATTGTTGTGCTGGATAATTGAAACATGACATTATTTAGTGGAACAAGAGCAGATACTGCTGACAAAGTAGACAAAAATGCAGGAAAAAAATTAAATCGGAGTTTATATGGAACTAATCTGTCTGAAAAGAGGATAAATCTCTGCAGCTGTTTCTCTGGTAGCTTGGGTTTGAGGTGCTGGCTCCAGGCATTGTCCTGGGCTGCTCAAACTCGCAGCCTCTGCTGTGATTCTGCAGCGGGACAGTCACTTGAAGAGCTGACAATATGAATTACTGCAGCTAAAGTATCAAACTAAAACTGTGTAGCTGGATGCACAGTGCGTGTTCTCAGTTGAGGAGAAGTGTGTATTATTCATTAGTAGTTAACGTACAATTTGTCATTAACATAAACAGAGGTAATGACTGTAATAGGGTGTAAAAATAAAATCAGTAGTCACATAGTGTCGATTTTCAGATTCTTCTCAAGGTTTGATTTTTAGAGGATTAAAGGCTATTATTCCTTGGCAGTGCAAAAATTCAAATATGTCAATATTAGACCCCTGTGTTAACAAGGTATATGTTTCTGTGAAGTAGGAGTTGCAGGGAAGGTGGGTAATCTGTCTCTCTTCTTTAGGACATATGAGACTGCTTTACATATGTGTGTTCCTGTTTAAGTTCATTTTGTAAATGGGAAAGCTCCCTTTTGTTTGAGGGAGATTTCAGACACCAACAAAAAAAAAAGAGAAGAAATAATAGAAAACACCTATTACTCTGTTTTTCATGGGAGCTTTCTGGCATAAAAATGCAATCCAGGATCAATGTGAGGGGACTTTTACCCCACGCTTCCTTGCTTCCTGAAACCCTTTCATTCTTCAAGATGGAAGCCCTCACCCAGAGCCATCACTGACTCAGTGTAGTGATGAGCTTGGTCCATGCTTCTCCACGCACTGGTTTCTTGAAAGCGAAGTGAGGAGCCTTCTCAGCTCTCGCTGCTACAGGCAGTGCTAGAAAGCACTGCCACGGACCTGCCCAGCTTTCAGTGTTTTAAGATGCTTGAAATACAGTGGTTAATTGACAGATGAGAGGTGGTGAGTGACAGCTCAAGAAGTGATGCTGGCTGCAGGAGAGGGTCTGGGATGCACGTGTTGGTCAGAGAAATGTGTTTGAAATAAACTTATTAATTAACTAATGTTCCTTCTGTAGGTGTTGTCAGTGCTTAAGATGCTGTGGCAGGAGAGACCCAAGACCTCGTACTGTTTGGCTTGGCCACCCAGAGAAGAGAGACCAGAGATATCCTCGCAATGTGATCAACAATCAGAAATACAATTTTTTTACATTTCTCCCTGGGGTAAGTGTGAAGAAAGTTGCTTTTCATCATCCTGCCTCAATGCTTACCCCAATTTCAGTGGTTTTGTAGTAGACAGGTGCAGAACCTGATCCCAGAAGCTAAACTTCAGGTTGCATTTGGTGGGCCTTCTGCAAAGGCTGCCTCAGAGCAGCAGCAAACCAGACACACATCTGTCTTGAGTGTCCAGGACACCTTTAAGACTGCATTAAATTAGCATTTAGACACTAGAGTAGCATGCAAAAAATGTTTCTGTTGGTTTCAGTATATAACTTCTGAACTCCATTAATCTTCTTTCTCCCTCCTCTTTTCCTATTTTTTTTTTTTTCTCAGGTGTTGTTTAACCAGTTCAAATACTTCTTCAACCTTTATTTTTTGCTTTTGGCCTGCTCTCAGTTTGTCGTGGAAATGAGGCTTGGTGCACTTTACACATACTGGGTTCCTCTGGTAGGTAATTTAAGGTTTATTTTTTCAAGAAAGCTTCATTTGATTAAATTTCTTTTGCTGCCTTTTCTCTAGGGCATAAGTTTGCACCTTAAATCATTTTGTTTGATTACTTCTTCAGGCCAGTTCCATACATGTCATAGTGTAGATGCCTGTTCTAGCCTTAAGCTTTATTTTATAAAGGTTTGGCAGGGATGTGAGACGACTGTGCCTCCACCTTTTTCATCTGCGGGATGTTAACAGGCAAAAAGCTTTTACCACGGGCCATGGTGACTGCAGGGGCAGCAGGGTTTCATGAGTAACATGAAAAAACAAATGAAGACTGGAGCAACCTGTGTGTTGTTCACAGCTGGATCTGAACATAGTGTGCTCATGGAGGGTGTGGGGGGTGTTGCTCCCTCCCAGGGTGATCATGCGAGGGCCAGTGCTTGTGGGAGCCCAGAACAGCCTGGCAACTGCAGTGAAGGGCACCTTTCAGAAGTGACCTTAATGAGTGGCCATATGCGCAATGATGGCAAATTATGCTCCCCTGCCAAACAGTTTGACCTGTGGCCTTGGGATAGGTCAACAGGCTGCTTCATAGTTCAAGCACGTTGTAAAAAACAAATGAAAAAACTGAGAAACATCCCTCCACAAACCTCCCATACATGAAAATAAATAGAAGGAGACGTATTCACACTTGCTCAAGGTGCAGATACTCTTTCCTTCCTGTAAACTATTTCCCCTTTTCTTTTGGTAGCCTCATGTCTCACCTATGATCAAAGGAAATCAATAATAATCAGTTTTGAAGCAGAAACTCCAGTGCTGTCAAAGCACGGAAAGAGGAATAGTTTCATAGAATGGGCTTTTTATATCTCTAAAAGGCACTGCATGAACCAGTTACCACTGCTTAAATGCTTAAATATAGGTACCTAGATATTTTTTCTTTTATCTCAGTAAAACTGTTTCTCCTTCTCTGTGAATAACTTCTCTGCTGTACTTCAGATTATAGTATCTTAGAATAATTTTGGTTCAGATGGACTATCTGGTCCATCTACTTAAAGCAGGACTTTTAAACTTAGGGTGGCTGAACTCATCTACCTGAGCTTTTAAAATATCCAAGGGTAGACATCATCTTTATTTTAAAGAAATGACCCAGAACTAACTGAACACTGATTTAAAAAGCACGGGGTTCTTTCTAAGACACTACTTGTGCACCAATTTGAGAAATAGTGGTGGTAAAAATGTGTGGCTCTATTGAGGGACCTGAGGTGAGGCAAAGGAAATTTTTCCTGTCTTTTAGACTTCCAGTACAGTGAAATCCTTGGTAAAAGCCAGAAGGAAGTGAAGGGGGCAGCTTTGGGGCATTGCCACTAAAGTTCTGGTTGTATTAAAGCCTGGCTTTCACTGAATTCTCTCAAGTGTGTGCTGTATTTCATTTGCTGTATGAATCTAATGCAAGTTTCATAGGATTCTGTCTGTAAATCAAGTATACGTGCACACAGAGATCTCTTGCTGGGTTTTGTATAAGCAGTTGTGACTTGTCTGTGCCAGGTGAGCAATTAGAATTTGGCATATGAGCTGCCAGAAAGCAGGAAAAGAAAGGTCTTTGTTCATTACTGGCTGCTAATACAAGTGTTGGGGATGGAATGACATATGAGATGACACAGTGAGTCGGCACATGTGGGAATATTTTGGGGCAATTATTTGAAGACTCTTCAAACAGTTGAAACATAAATTGAAAATAATTGATGCATTTTTTTTTGTATTTTATTTTGGGTAGTGAATAGGAATTTATAGCTAAATGCACCAAAGCAACTTTTAAAGAGAAGAGAAATCTTCCTCCTTTTATTGATCTCCTGGTTATGGGAAAGAGATTTTCCACAGTTGTGTAAAACAGATGGTTGAGGTCCTGAATGCTGGGGGATGAAACACTTCTTTGAAAATACTGTATTAATGGCTTCTTTCTTTCAATGTTTGTAAATACAGGATTGAATACAGGCAGTTTTTAAAAAAGCACAGTTGGCCATCCTTGGGGCTCTTCATGTGTCTGCATTTTTAAATACTGCAGAAACACAGTACATTGCTTTTCAAGACTGGTATTAATTAATCAGGATTGTGCATTTAGATGCATATGTGTGTACCAGAGTAAGAGACTATTGATTTTTATTACAGGATTGTGACAGCTGACAGGGGAACTGTACTCAGTATTTTAATAAGTAATGGCTCTCCTTCAGTTTTAGTAGTTCTTCAGCATTCATAGTTTTGTTTTTGTTTGTTTGTTTGTTTTTTCTTCTTTAAAAAAGTGAGAATTTGAATTATCATTGTATTGAGCAGTGTTAGCAGTGCTCCACAGCGAGATTTCCCCGAGGTGGTGGAGGAGGCCAGGTTCACAAGTTCTTTGTGCCCAGCTTAATGACTTGTACATGCTGGTTTTGGAGGTGTGTGCACAGCTGTTCTTTCTAGAAATGCAGTTTCTAGAAATGAAGGAAATTGCAACCACTGACAAAAATCTCCTGCTTGGGTAGGTGATAATTTACAGATATTCACGTGTTTTCCATGTAACCCTCATCACCCTGCCCCCTTCTGTCAAGAAGAAACTTTTTTTTCAAGAAAAATCAGTATGTCGTTGCAATTTTCCAAAATACAGGTTGTAAAAAGTTCATTTTTCTTCTGTAATGGGTGAGGAGTTTAACTGTGTAGTGAGTCTGAGCTGAATAGTACCTAAAAAAAATAATTCTTTGTGGTAGTAGCCCTATGAAGACTTGTTTTGTGAATGTGATGTGGGTATTTTCCTCATGACAAGACAAAATGAAATGACTGCTTATTTCCACAGAAAAGTAGGACTCAAACCTGTAGGACTGAAACCCTCATCAGACAAATATGTAATTATACTATGAGCGGTTAACATGAATATTGGAGTGCTTATTTGTGTAGGTTGAGTGTGTATATACCTAGACAGGAATACACACTCTTTATATATAAAAAAAGGTTTATATAGATTTTTGTATAAAGAAATCTCCCTGATGAGGTGAGCTAACTGATGGCTCTGTGGTGGAGGGAATACTGGCTTTTACCTTGGACTTCTGTGTACCTCCTCAGTCTTGGTTACTCACCTGTGAAGTGAGATGAAATATGTTGTTTACACTCTTCAGATAAACTTTGCAAAGATGTGCTTGGGGAGATACTGGCAGAGCAGCATGGTAATGCTGACAAAGAACTATTTTTTTTTTTCCTTTTTTAAAGCAATGAGTCTGTTGCCAGTTTGCTGTTGGGAGTTCTGCCCAAGAGTGCACAGTATCACTTTAATGATTTAGAGGGAGAAGATAGAATAAGGAAATGCAGATTGCTGGCATTGGTACTGATAAATATTACTTTTATTAGAGGCAGATGTGATTTTTCCTGACCTTTTCATCCATTCTGTTCCCCTCCCTGCTCCACGCTCCTTTTAGGGATTTGTTCTTGCTGTTACCGTCATCCGAGAGGCCGCGGAGGAGATCAGATGTTACATGCGCGACAAGGAAGTGAACTCGCAGATCTACAGCAAGCTCACAGCGAGAGGTCGGCTCGGTGGCTCCAGTGTGCCCGCTGCATCCTGGCGCGGCTGCGGCAGCGCTGGGGGTTGCAACTCAATCAAACGCTGCTGACAGTCAGAGAAGCAGAGTTCAAGGAATGGGGAGGGGGTTATGGGCTTGCAGGCACGTGGCTTTGCGGCCACGCCACTGCTCCTGCCTCCGCAGAGGCCTCCAGGGTCTGGGTGGCTTCTCGGGGATGGTTCCTCACCGGGTGTCAGTGGATGCTGGGCTTTGCTGAGGGTTTCCCAGGGCGATCCACAGCTAATGCGAGGGTGGTCTGTGTTAATTGCTTCAGATGACTTCGGAGCATCATCTTAGCAACTTGAGGCATGGGGATCAGGCAGACAGAGTGTTTACATGTGCGGGAGCCTGCTCGGTGAGCTGGGAGTTCACTGCAGCCAGCACCAGGCAGGGGGGGAACTTCCAAGCATCTGATGCTTGAACCCTACTTGCACCTAACTCCAGAGTAGGCCAGAACTTCCTTCCCAATTATTGACCCTTCTTGGTGGACTTGAGTCATCAAAGAAAATGAAGCTAAATCTGAATTGCTCTAGGTTGTGGAGGAGGATGTTTCCAGAAGGGAAATGTGTTTTCCTTCCTGCAAAGCTGTGATGTGAGAGAAGTGCTCTGTAACGTTGCATGGCTGAAGGGAGGGAGAGGCAAATGCAGCACACAGCATGGTAGGAAGAAAACAAGAATAGAGCTTGGTGCTTGTGTGATGTTTTTTAGGTGTTTTTTTTGTGTGTTTTGGTTTGTGTTTGTTGTTGTTATTTGTTTGGCTTTTTGTTTGTTTTGTTTGTTTGATTTATTTTCTTCCAGTTCTGGTAGTAGTGCGTCTGTCTTCCCCCTGCATGTGTTTTTTGCTTGTTCACCCTGTGAAACAGATGTAAGGATTCCTGTAAGCTACCAATTCATATTCTTTAATGGAAACAACAAGTGTGTGCTTTAAAAGGGTAGAGGATCCACATAGGCAGATAATTTGCAAGAGCATTTCACTAGGATTAAATCTAGGACTGTGAAACTGTCAGAAGATGGTTACGCAGAGGTAGATTCAACTGATGAGGGGGAAGGTAGGTTGCGTCCTGGTGGCTGGGGCTGGGGACCTTTTCAGCACAGGTACTGCAAATCATTTTTAAGTACAAGTACTCTGTGTACTGATGGAGCTTGTGAGTGCATGTGTTAAATTTAAGGTGACTTAACATACTGACATGTTCCATCACTTACTGAACATGAAATACCATCTGAGTTTCATATTTTCTTCTTAATTGTACCAGAAAGGGACTTAGATCATGCAAGGCCAATGCTAAAAAAGACTGATACATTATCATGTCTTTTCTGTGTTTGTTAGCAGTGACTGATGTAGTTCCTCAACATTTGCAATATATTCTCTTGTGCTTTTTTTATATACAACATCTTTAGACGCTTCCTCCAACTGTGAGGAGTTTGGAGGCCTGGCTTGTAAGTGAGCCCAAGCTGCAGCTCAGCTGTGTCTGATCCCTGGCTCTGGCCATTGTTTACAGCCGTGCTGTACCTAACAAAGACATTTAAATTCTTCTTTGAAAAATCGAATGCTGCCTCACTGTGGAGTTACTCTTAATACCATGACAATGATGGTGAGGGCAGGGTTTTGTTTTTTAAAAAGGGAATGAACTGAATGTAAGCAACCTTTTTTTTTTTTTTTCCCCACTTTCTTTGTTATAAAAGTTTATACCCCTGAATTAAGATGCAGTGAACTATGTGTAGTAAAAATACACTGATATTAACACTTGCACTTTTAAGAATAAGGCTGCTTTCTAAATGTAATTGCTTAAGGCTGTATATATTTCACATGCTGGGAATTATGAGGCAACTCCAAACTAGAGAGTTTGAGTTTCTGAATATTAAATCCCCTTTTAATAACATGTTCTTACTACAACACTTAAAATGCTTGGCAACCAACAAAAGCCTCATCCAGGAGGGGTGTACTACATCTATTTAAAGATATAAAAGAGTTGCCTTCTGGATTCTATTCAATGATCTGTAAGGGGCCTGACCTCTCCTTTAGTTCTTTTCATATTGCTATTACGTTTCCCATGAATGATTTCCCTCCCCCCCAGTCCTTTAACTTTTCTAGTTTTGTGAAAGAAACCAAGGAGGATTGGCAGCTGGACACAAGCTGAAAATTTGAAGCCAGTTGGTTTAACATGAATTTGGTGCAGAAAGAGGAATGAGACCCTCTTGCAGTACAGAGTAGGAAAACCACAGGAAATTATTTATGATTTTCTTGTGGTTTGGGAAGAAGAGTAATTTGCTGTCTCTCAGTGAATCTCAGTTACTCCAGGTTTTCAGGAGACCTGAACATCTACTTTTCCTCTGATTAAAAGCTTAGCACCTATAAGCAGGGAAGTACGTTGTGAGGCCACCATGCCTGGGGGTGGAAGAATGTTGAGTTTGTTTTATTACATGTATTAGCAGAGTTAGTAAAAGCAGGGAAGCTTTCAAGGAAGCCTTTTTCATCAGGTCATAAGTAGAAGCAGCAAATATCAAAATATGTTGTGAACAGATGATCTTAACCATTAATTTTCAGTGTAGCGTGACAAAACTCTAGGTGGGACTTGTCCTGGACTGTTTACAGGCTGTTTCTGTTTGTTTGTTTGTTTGTTTTTCTTGTTGAATAGCACAGTTCATGCTTCAGGACACAGCCCTGTACAGAAAAGGGGCTGTGCAGAAAGCTGTTGATGCACAAAAGCCCTCTTAAATGTTGATATGTAACTTTTTTTTAGAACCTCACAATAGTTTCACCTCTAAAGCCAGTGTTTTGGGGGAGGGGGATTAGGTGAGGCTCAGCACTGCTGTCTTGAAGACTGGCTGTAATGGATTGAATGGAGCACTGTAGCTTTCTCCAAGCTATTTTTATTTCTCCTGAGTATCTTCACTAAGCTGCAGTTCAGGTGGCTGGAGAATAGTTTCTCCCATCTCCAACCTTGGCCTCCGAGTGCAACCCCATGGCTGTAAATACATACTTAGGTGTGAATAAAATTAGGGAGACTTAAGCACATGCTTATATGCAGTTGTGAATAGGGATAGAAGTAAGCACATATTTAAGTGCTTTCCTGGATTGGGATCCTCTTGTCCTCTTTGTGTGCAGTTCCTTGTGCCCTGTGCAGACTCACGGCTGCAGGCACAGATCCTGCCACCAGCCAGGAGCTCTCCAGCACCCCCACCAGCCTCATCCCCCACCCCTGGGGGGTATTCTGGAGCGGCAGCTTTGCTCCTGTACATGAAACTTTTTTTGTGCACTTGTCGTCTTAAACTTTTTGAAGATTCACTGAGCTGCTTGTTTTGTAGAGAAAAAGGAAGAATCCTCTTTGGATCCCCTTTTTTAAATGTTTTAAATTTTAAATACAGTTGCTGAATTTCAGGGACTAATCTGTTTGGAAGGCAGCATTGAGGCAGAGCAGACAGTAGTGTATTTTCTGTGTTCTCTTATTTTACATAACATCAGAAAAACTCCACCCTGAACCTCATTTTCACTTTCTACCAATACCCCATTTGTGTTCAAAATGATGAAAACAGCAGACTTCTGGAAAACATTTTTTAATAGAAAGCTTTCCATTTAAAGGACAGTTGTTTGGATTGTAATAAAAAATAATCAAATTTCAATCCCCTATTCATGAACCTACAAGCCTCCTTGTGTTCAGAAATCTGTGTGCTGACTTTCTGCTTGATAGAAAGCTAGAACTATGCTTGCAAATTCTTGGTTTGTTTTTCTTCTCTTGCAACCCCCCCGGGTAACACTGCATAACAGAGAGAAACTCCACAGAAAGAAATGGGAAGAGACCTCCTACTGAGGGGTGCTACTTAAGATACAGATCATTGGCATTTACCAGCCATATAAAAACAATATTTTCCCAAACCCTCTGAGTCCTGCTCCACAGTTTATAGAGCATAAGGCTGCAAAAAGCCAAAAGTTTGGTGCAGTACATCCAAACAACCTTTTTTTTTTTTAAATCAATACTTTAGTGAAGCTCTGCAGATCTATTCTGAAATCCTGATTTAAGTGCTCACGTAGTAGAAAAAAAGGCATCTTTTCTGGCTTAATGTATTTAATACTTCAAATAATCTGCATTACAGTACATTCATCATGCTGCAGATTTGTTGATAAGTTTAAGTTGAAGCAAGCTGATTGCATTTTATTATGTTTACTTTTTTTGTCTTTAAAAGAAGGAATCGGGGCTTGGAAAAGAATGAAACAAATGGCAATAAAATTTTAAGAACAGAGGTTTTTTTTTGTAAAAGGTCAATACTAGTTGCTTTTTAAAATAGTGTTAATGATTTACATTCCAATTAATTTCAGAAAATATAAACTGGCAACATTATAAACGCTAAATAAACCAGTATATTTAGAGAAATCATTTCTAGATGCACTTATAAAAGCAGTAATTTATTACAAAAATACTTCAATAGCAGAGCAATACTGGGAAATTAAGCACTTGTGTTATTAGCTATTTTCTTAAAACATGAATGAGGAAACAACTAATGTTTAGAAGGTAGTTCCCCCCCAGAAAGAAAAAGGAATTACACAATTCCCAAGATCAAAATAAAACTAATTCAAGTAAGTTGCTTTATGGGAGTCCTGAGTCAAAGGAAACATCTGGTCCCACACGTTCTTAGCAGGACATGTGGTACATACTGCAGAGATGTCATCCCTGAGAGGCCAGGAATATGGCTGAAAAAGCAGAATTAGCTTCGCTTCCTAAAAAGGGCATCTCGTTTATACGAGACTTATAAAAATGTGTATTGGTTAGAAAGGTCCCCTCTTTTACCTTAAAACAGCTGAGCTTGGGAGGGTTATTGAGCAAGATAAATCTGCTCCGGCTGTTTTGACTTTTCTCATATTGCAAAACTTTTAAAGCAGATGATATTGTTTTCAGAGTAATGATTCCAAAACCCTTTTATGTGCATAATGATAGGAAATCATCATGTTGTAGCTATGTCCAGCCATTAGTTTTTCTTTTCCAGCATAATTTACATCATTAAGGAAAGCACTACAAAAACAAGTTTCCATTCCTGAACCTGAAATTAGCGATTCTTACACTGGCAGCTGCCAGATAAATCCTTGAGGTCTTTAAGAGAAATACATAAAATAAGGCTAAAAAAATCCACCTCTCCTTCCAAGAGCTTTTTTGCAGTGTTTTTTAGGAGTTGCCATGCCTCCATGGGGAGAGCGCGCAGGCTTTTTCTCCTCCTCTGCACAGGAGAATATTCAAAAGCACTTTTTGTTGCTTTGTGAATAACCGTATTAAAAGGAGAGGAAGAGATGTTATCTGTCAGACCCTTTTAGTGTCATAGTACCTAACTTTGTATAGCCCATACAGAAGACTGCCAGGGATGCTTTTTTGGATCCTCTTGGAGTGCGGCTTTTCTTTTCAAGCCCCTGCGTAATGGACTCTTAATCCCCGGTATGCTTCCTGCCCCGGCAGAGATGTCTTTAGCCCAGCATTCATTGTGTTTACCCTTCTTTAAGCTAAAAATCTCGCAAGGCAAAACCCAGAATCCACACAAGACCTATGAGATATTTGTGAAATGGGCCATGACTGCTTATAATTTGTAGGAATAATTACAGCATGTAAGGAAGTCTGCATTTATTAGCAGCAGTGATGAAGCATGTTGTTAAGCACACAGAGTGTCACCAAAGCAGCAGGCTGCCGGGAGCCCAGAATGGCTTTCATTGTTAATTTGGAGCAGAAACACTGAAGCATATCCTGAGAAGGATGCTAATGAAGGGACTGCCAGTAGTAAAATCCTAGTGACCTTTGTGCTTTGTGCTAATTTCTATTCCCCCTCCCTTCCCCCTTCTTCTTTCCCCATGAGCTACTATCTGGCCAGTTAGCCCGTGAATTTTGAGGTACAGTAGCGGTGTTGTCCATGCCAGAGTGAGCTCCACGTGCCTCCCCCACTTCCACTCAAATCACAACAGATTAAAGAGGCTTTTGTTGAAATATAACAGGCAGACACATAGAGGCAGGGTTCAAATTAACTGATTATAAATCACTGTTGGTCTGAGAAGCCAAATCTAGAGCTGGCTAATGATTTGAAATTACTAGCCAATTGTTAAATTAATCCTCTGTTTTAAAGCAACTGGGAAATGTTTGACAGCTGCAAAGAAATAAATATTTATGTGTTTTCTGTAGGACCTGTGCTCTGCAGGGCTTGTTCAGGCTGTGTCTGTCAAGAGGCAGAGCCGCGGTGGTAATGCTGAGCCAGAAGAAACAAGAGCTGCAGCACAGAAGGAAATGAGCCAGGGTTTTGAGATGGGCCCATTGTACTGATGGCTTCCAGGTCTTGGCTTGAGACTTGAGCTTTAAATTTTCAACCAGCAAAGGAAAAGTCAGGAGTTGATGGTTCCCAATTGTAATTTTCCTATTCTTGTTGTACTGTCTGCCTGTTCTTGCTCAGTCGTCGGCCTCACGCTGAAAGTATTTTTTAATTCCTGGGTTAAACAGTACAAAAAAACGTTTAAAGGGCTTGTTTCGGAGTTGTCATTTGAGAGTGTCCAGGGCGCTTCTGCATCGAGGGCTGAGCTCCAGAACTGTTAGACGAGAGGCTTTCAGCCCTTTGTGCAAATTGGGACCCACTGCTTTATTTTCCCCGTGGGAGCAGTGGGCTTGGTGAGTCAGTACGGGGCAGTGTTGCCTAATACTTGGATAGAAATTTTACCCATTTCCTCCAGAATAGGGAAGTGGAAGCAAGGGAGGCAAGGAGCATTGCACGGCACCCACAAACCCTGTCCTGCTGTAGCTCTAATGCACTGATATCTTTCCTTTGCAGGGACTGTGAAGGTGAAGAGCTCTAATATACAAGTGGGCGACCTCATAATTGTCGAAAAGGTTAGCATTTATATGTATCTTTTTCTGTGTTAAGTACTTTTTCACAAGACCATAGAAAATGAGATATCATGAAGTCATATTTGTTTTACAATAGGCTCAGAATGTCATGCTGAACACCAGTTACGATATTTAATCAGTTTTCAGGGTTCAAATTCCCCTACCTCACCAAAGTAGCACCATCATCTTTACAAATGATAGCAAATCTGTAGATATGCACCTGCAAGCCAACTTCTCCACTTACACTATAGCAAGATAGTCATAGAATTGTCAGGGTTGGAAGGGACCTTAAATATCATCTGCTTCCACCCCCCCCTGCCAATGGCAGGGACACCTCCCACTAGAGGAGGTCGTTCAGAGCCCCATCCAGCCTGGTCTTAAAAATCTTCAAGGATGGGGCTTCCACCACCTCCCTGGGCAACCTGTTCCAGTGTCTCACCACCCTCATGGTGAAGAAATTCTTCCTAATGTCTGACCTGAATTGACCTGTCTCTAGTTTTAATACATTCCGTCTAGTCCTATCACTGCCCAACAGCCTAAAAAAAGATTAAAAAAGCCTCCCTGGTTCTATTTCTGACTGTAGGACAGAGGTTAAATACCTGATAGAAATGCAACATCCAAATGTTGCTTTGCTGAACAGCACAAGAATTGGGAGACACAGTGATTCGTTTATAGGCACTGGTACGTTCAGGTATATCTCCCCTTTATACGAGATTATAGGTGGTTTTGTCCACTGATGTTTGGGGGTTCCCCCCCCCGCTTTGTGCAAGCAGCTATAACCTTTAAAACCATCAGTATGAAAATGTTCTGTATAAAAAAAGAGAAGAATGGTAGCTGTAGATTCCAGATAAATGCTTTCCTCTGGCATGGAACTTCTTGAAAGGAAACCAGCATTAGTTTAAAATTTCTTCATACTTCTAGAATTACTCACTAGCCTTTTTGTAAACCTAGCCATTGGTGGGTCTGGTCAGTGGGACCTGGCACCGGTTATTATTCTGCACTCGGAATTCTGCAGGGAAGTGAGTTTAGGATTCAAAGCAAAATGAATACCAAGCTGTGGTTTGACAAAGAAGTCCTCTTTCTCCTCCATGTCCCCTTTGCTTGTCGTGGTGGGGCTGGGGAAGGCGGCTGCACACACGTGCAGGGGTGTATGCACAATAATGGCCTTTCTTCTCCTAACAGAACCAGCGGGTCCCTGCTGACATGATCTTCCTGAGGACGTCGGAGAAGAATGGTAAACATCTGGAACCAATTGTTAAAATAGCCATTAACCTTTCACTGGTTCTTTAGAGAAAATTATCTTTTGGAAATGTGAAAGAAATAGATAATAGTAAAATTTTAGAGGGACAGAGAATTCAAATGCTTTTATGAACCACCACTTCTGGGGATGGTATAGTCTGGCTTTGTTTACTAATCAAAGAATGGAGGTGGCGGAATCCAGGGTGAATTAATCTGGTTGCATAAGTTTGCATTTTAGATGTAAATCATTATACTCCCCATTCAGGTTTGGTTTTTTAAGTGTGGGATAAGGAAGTGTTTGATCAGAAGGATTATAAAATACAAAGACTAATGAGAATACTTCACGTGTCTTAAAGATACAGTGCAGAGTCTCTCTGTATTCTGGACTGATGGAAGGAAATGAACGTTTGATGAAAGAATATAATTCTTACATTATTCATAAATGGTACTTGAGATCAGATACTGTTTCCAAAGAGAGAAGGACATCCTAGATATGAAGCCATTTTATGAGTTACAGATACACTCCAGACAGATATGGAAAGGGCACTGACTGGTGTTGAAAATCCACAGGGTCTTGCTTTCTTCGCACGGATCAGCTGGATGGTGAGACAGACTGGAAATTGCGGCTGCCTGTTACCTGTACTCAGAGGCTGCCAACTGCTTCTGTAAGCTGCCATCATACAAAATACTGTACTTGATAAACACACGTATCTGTTTTACCTGAAGAATGTTCAGGTGCTTCAGTTAATGGGCTGTTTTGAGAACGGGGTTAGTGCAGCGCTGTTCTGCCCAGGGCTCAGTGCATGCTGCAGGTTGGCTTTGGCAGCAAAGGGTGTAAGGGTAAACCAGCTCTTCCCGAGCTCCAGGCAAGATTTTAGGTAAGGAGAAGCTAGTTGTCTCTGTGCTGCATGGCTGTCACTGCAAAGCTGTGCAGATAGGCACGGCTAGAGAATGACCTTGCAGCAGGAGGTGGCTGATGGTAGGATGCTCCTATTTTCTTTTTCTTTTCCAGAGACCATCGCAGTAACTTACTGCAGTACCACCTCAGTACCACGTTTGGTGGTGGTACTTCTTAAATGCTCCCTTTCGTTCCTTGCACTGCATACAGTATGTTTAGAGGCACAGTTTATCCTGCCTTTTCGTGAAATGGCTTCAGAAGCTATGAAGTTTTTATTGCTCACCTTTATGAAAGGATTATCACCATAGCAGCTCTACTGTATGATCTGAAATGAGCCTACAGCCTCCTTCAAACATGCTGTTTCTCAAAATCTGTAGCTAAGGTAGTTTATGTATTGTTTAAAAAATAATATTTTAAAAAAGAAAACAAGAAGGGAGAATCGGAGTACCTGCTTTATTGATATTCTATCTGTAAAAAGTGCAAGACATTTATTTTACACTCTGTGATACCTGCGATTTTATACAAAGGCTTTGAAGCAAGGCACTCTCCATAGAGTGAATAGCTCATGCATGTGTAGGAGTCAGCAGTGAAAACCCTGCAGAATTGGCATATCTTCTTGTCACCACAGAGCTATTCCTAGTGACACTGGCATCCTGAGTTAAATATTGAGTGATAGGGTGTTCCTTGGTTGCCTTGGAAGACTAGTCCAAACCTTCTTTACTGCAAAGTAGCAAGTGTCTTGTCTTGATTATTGAGGCTGAAATTTCTGTTATGGGGCACCAACATCTAAATGACTCCCAGCAGTCTCTCGGGTATCAGTTCAAGAAATACTCTTCAGTGAAGCCGATGCACCAGTTGTGTGTTCTTAGACATTAGGACTTCAGTAAATAGCACAATTTAGGTAATTATCTTAGCTTGATAAGTAACTGTTGCTCCAAGTATTTTTGTAGAAACCTTTCTATATTATTAAAATGTGGTTGTCTTAACTGTCTGCCAAAGCATGTCTGTTTTATAGGATCTACTTCAAATACGATCCTATGTATATGCAGAAGAACCCAATATTGATATACATAACTTCGTGGGGACCTTCACAAGGGTGAGTCTTGCTGACATATGCTTGAAATCTTGTATGTAGTGTTTGCTACGCGATATGCTGAATGCTACCCGGATGCCAGAGTTTTTCAGGAGAAATATTGAAGTTTGTCTTGCCATTCCTTGTGTATTTTTTTTCTTCATAAATCTATGAAATAAATCTGAAACAAAAATATGGTTATTGAAGCTCTGAGTTAGAGACAATGTGATAGGCTGTTTGGGATTAAGGACCTTACTCTGTAGGTATTAAATCTGAACGTTCAGATGGTAGTTGACGGTAGATCAAACAAGCACATTGGTAGTTGTATATTCATGGTGCTTGTTAAGAAGGAAATCTGGACTACCATGAACTATTTAATTATGAGAAGACAGGGGATCTTAGCTAGGTCAGGCAATAAGTCTTAATTCTGAGTTAGTTGGGTCTTTGCCTTCAATTGCATGCCACCTCTGTCAATGCAGTTATATTTGTCCCCTGTTTCAGAGGGCAGCAGCTCAGAGCCACTGTGAAATATCACCATTAAAAAATGCATCTTTTGACTTGCTGGGAAGATGCATTGCCTATGTGGGGGAAAAGGTTGTGTGTTTTCTTTCAGTGGGATGATGAAAATTTAGAGAGATTCATCTGAATATCCATAGGGAGCTTGGAGAGGACAAATAGTTTTGTAACAAACAGGAGACAGTTACAGCATTTTAGAAGTTGTCTGGTGGTATTTTAGTTCAAAATTGTAGATTTTGCCCTTCTATCTTTATATGGCAAGATTTAATCTGGTTTGATAGTGCTGGCATGAAAGAGGAGTTTGAGTGGCTTGGGGAGGCAGTTCTTGTTTAAAAGCTGCACACACACTAATTCAGCATCTCATGCAGAGGTACAGGGGTGTAGAATTGATCTTTTGGTGCCTAAGAGGAATTGTGCTTTCTTGTATCTGTTCTCTGGTGCATATCAGACAACTTTCCAGGCATCACTGACCATTCCAAACAGGTTCTCAGTGAGATTTTAAGAGTAGCAGGACAAATGCTATTAATCTGCATGAGCCAAGTGAAGGGAACATTTTCTGGTAGTCCCTGGAGAGCTGCTGACAAACACATTTCTCATTTGTGATTCCTGGGGCACTTCAGTAGGCAGAATATCTTAATAGAATTCTCCCCTCCAACCCTTCTGCTCCATTGAAACGAAATGCTCATATTGTTAACCCAACCAGAGTTACCTGGATTTAGGAAAATCCTCCATCATATCAAGAAACCCTCTACCTACATTCACAGTGCCACTCTCCTAACACTTCTGTCTGACTCTGTCATTTGCTGGCCTTTTACACTACTGACAAGATTGGTTTTATCCTGTTGTAGGAGGACAGTGACCCTCCGGTGAATGAAAGTTTAAGCATAGAAAACACCCTATGGGCCAGCACAGTGATTGCATCAGGTAAGATGGAGGCATGTGTTAATATAGATTAATTTTTTTAAAGGGAATATGTTAACAATTTTTAAAGGTCTTTTTGTAATGGAATAATAATCTCTGTCAGGTGGAGAAATTAGTAGTTGGAATGAGTTTTCCCACTTGTCATACCACCTCTGGGGATCTGAGCTGATGTCTAATTGCCTCTTGGACATTCCTAGAGAATGAGAAGGAATTGGAGTGGCCTTTGGGCAGTTCTTTAGCATCTAGGACCAGAATAGCACTTAATTGCTCTCTACATTGACATCCTAATCTGTAACAGAAATGGTGTCAAATAGATTCTGGTAACAGAAGCTAAGATGAAAGATTTCCAGGTAAGTGCTTCCATTGAGTTTGTCTATGTATTTTCAAAAAGGAAAAAAACCCTAAATTGACAGATTTTTGGGTTATATATGTGATAAGATCCCAAGGCCTGAGATTAATCAATGCCCTCTTGTAGAGGCTTGCCAGAGTAAAAGCCTTGTTCCTCTCCTGTCCAGTGTTCTTGCAAGGTTTGCGGGGTGGTAGCTGGAGGAGAGTGAAATTCTTTTCTGGAATTAGTTGAATGGAGAGACTGCACAGTGCAGTACCTAGGTGTATGTGGAATTAGTAATGGTGAGGAACATCAACTTGAAAAGATCTTTTCTGAACCACTGGAAATACTTTGGTTTTCTCTTTTAAAAGCAAAAAAGAGTGAATAAATTTTATTCTTGCTTCTATCTAATCCTACTCTGACTCCTTTGAAATGTACTACTGTGTTGTCACAGTGCTGTGACCAACGGATCATAAAAAAACTAGTTATCCAAATACAATTTAATCAAGTACATTATGTTTATAGATTAGTAATTGCCATTCAGTAGGTACCTTCCTCCTCTCTAAGACATGTGCAGTCAGCCTGGCAGCTTCAAATACCCATCAAGCTTCTTAATGCAGGAGTGTCAGCTCATCCTGCTTTTGAACAAAATAGATGGATGTGATTCTCTCCTGTATGGCTCCTCTTCCCACAGCAAAACTTCCCGGGTTGGGGGGGGTGGCTTTCTTGCCTCTTTTATCGAAGCTTTAATTTGTACCAGCTCTTGAACCGTTGCAGATCTCAGTGCCATGGCTGAGCCTGACATGGGAGTGTGTTACAGTGAAGAGTCCTACTGAAATCAGAAGGAAATGATCTGCTCTCAGCACACTCACAGCCAGTGACTGCTGAGGGTAAAATCTTTTCCTCTCCTGTACTCTCAGCTGCATGTAGTAAACATGTGGGTGCAGACATTTGTACCCAAAGGAGAGCACCGCACACACTCTGCTCCACCTGGTCACTACTCCAGTGCTGGTTAGAACCTCTGGGTAGTCTTGGTGTTTGTATCAAGGCATGCAGTGACCTCCTCTCTGCCCAAATGAACTTAACAGTTTAGATCCATTCCTTCTTTCTGAATAAGTTATTTGTAGATAGACATCTTTGCAAGTTCAGTTAATAGGAATAACATTTGCAAATATTTTCATAATTTCAAACAGTTTATGCAGTGGAGTCTGTTTTCAGTGGCCATAAAACAAGTAGAAATAGTCTTTTTATACATACTAGTGTGCCTTCAAGTTGTTTTCTAGCTCTGACAGGTTTTCCCACTCTTTTTGGCTGACTTGATCAATATAATACTCATTCTTATTTCTCCTATGGCAATACTAAATAGCATGTTGTAAATTGTTTCTGTTGGGAAAAAATGGGGATATTATTTTCCTCCCTCTGTGATTGAAAGCTGTCAAGTTGTGGTGATGCCATCTCGCTGGAGCAGCCCTTGCTTGTAAGACAAAGCAGAGCTATGTGTGGCTTTCTCCATCTGCTGTAGTAGGAATGGGTCTCACTCTGACTGTTTGTGGTTGATTTGGAGTAGCTGTGCCATCTGCTGATTTGAATTGTGATGATCTTACCACCACCCGCCATCTGGCTTCAGTGATTTATTGTGGTGTTAATTTTTTAATTTATTATTCTTTTTTTTTTTTAAGGAATGTTTCCCATCATATTTTTAGAAACCACCTCTTTTGAATTATTAAAAATAATTCACTTACAACTTCTTAAAACTTTGATTGTTGACAGGAATGGGATAAAATGGCAATGTATTTGCAGCATTGCTTTTTTTTGCAGTATTGTTTTTCTCCAATTTTACAGACTCCTGAAATTTTTTAGTAAAAAATGAGCCTGGCAATATCAGCTTTTAAACACTTGACAGTAGATAGCTTTTTCTTTGTGGGTTTTTGCAAGAAGAAAAAGGAGAACTTTGTTGCTCTTGGCTCTCTAGCAACCGTGGGACATGGCATTAAAATACACTGATAGTCTCCCAGCAGCTCCATCTGTTGCAGTGAGGTAGGAGTTAGTGCGTTTTGCCTTTCTGTGGGAACAGCAGTTACACAAATACTTAGCTTGTAGATTTTAAAGTAAGGTAATTCTGTCTTTGAAATTTGGAATTAATAATTTTTACTCTGATTGTGGCAACCTTCACCAGTAACGAACTGTAGCCCAGAGCTCTGATTTAATTTTGACACACAGTGAAGGACCGGTCTCTGGTGTACGGCAAACTTACCCACTTACCTAAATGGGATTCAAAGTGGTAGGAGGAAAACCAAGAAATCCTCCATCCTTAGCTACTTTTATTTATAGTGGGGAGAGACAACGGATGTCAGGAAAGCATCAGGGTATGTCAAGAGTGCAAAGCAGTTGACTTCTCTTTCCATGCACATTAGTTGATGCAGTCTGATGCTGCATCAAATCCAACTACGTGGGTAGTTTGGCTGAAGACTCACTGGCTTTTTGTAAGATGTCTTCTGTTCAAAATCTGTATTTTCATAGGTTTTTGTATTTCAGGTACTGAGTTCTTAAATTTCTGGTTGCTATTGCTTCTGAAATTAACCTGGTAAAAATCCTTCCCAACTGACAAGCATTTGGATCCAACAAATATTTTTATAGAGAAAAGTGGAAGTTGTTTTTCTTAGCTGATGCCTGCTCTGTTTTGTTTAGGTACTGTTGTAGGAGTTGTCCTCTACACTGGAAGGGAACTGCGTAGTGTAATGAATACTTCAAACCCAAGAAGTAAGGTATGGTGAGAAAACAGTCTTACAGTAAATAAAAAGGAGCAGAAATTTATAATTTTTTTTCAAAAGAAAATCCTTTCAAATGCTATATGTATGCACTATGGAGACAACTTCATTCATAGGAGTAATGATTCATATCTTCCAGCCTAAGATTTAAGATACCATAGCAGAACGTATTTCTCTTTATTTTTTTGATCCTATAATACATGTGTCTTCTCACTTTTTTTAAGATTGGTAAAACTATTGGTTTATATGGTTATAATGAGATAGTCCCAGTTAGAATAGGAAAGCCTGTTTTGGTATGGTCTTTTATAGCAAAGGTAAAACGAGGTGCAGGGATGTTTACCTAGTCATACATAGCTTTTTGGCAGCATGAGTCCCCTCACACCTCCTCATGCGTTGCTGAGCTCCCAAAGGATGAGAGTCTTATTTAATAAGGTGGTGAGAGTATTACTTATAAATTTAAATACATTTGTAGTGTTTTAGAAGAGAAGTTGACTGGTGGGGAATGGCTCTTTGAATATGGTGGTTCATTCTCTTTGTGAACATTACACTGAGCTAACATCTTAATTTGTGTGCTTGAAATGCATCTCTTCTTTCTTTAGATTGGTCTTTTTGATTTGGAAGTGAATTGTCTTACCAAGATCCTCTTTGGGGCTCTTGTGGTGGTCTCACTTGTTATGGTGGCCCTTCAGCACTTTGCTGGCCGCTGGTATCTTCAGATCATAAGATTTCTCCTTCTGTTCTCAAATATCATTCCCATTAGGTAAGGCATTTGATAATTCTTCCCAGTAAAATACTGCTTGCTTTTTGTCTTCCTCCATGCTTCTAGTATGAACAAGCTCATAAACACCTATTTCTTGTTTGACAGCTAAGCAAATCAAGAAATAGAAATCAAATTACCATTCAAACATAAAAATTGGTGTGTTGTTTCTGCTGAATTTGTTCAGCTCACACATTCACAGACTCCATCTCAGTCTCTGGATTAGTTAAGGCCCATTCTTTCAGTGTTGGGATTACCTGATTACTTTGATGAGAGCAAAAAATGGAAAAGGAGGGTATTTATACAGCTTGTAGTGTAATAGGACCCAATTCCCTTTTAGAGAGGACTGAAACTTTAATATTGTACTATATTAATAAGTTGTTAACTTTCAGTGTAAGCCTGTGATTCAATTCAGTTCCATTTTTAACCTGTTGTCTGTGTATTAATCGTGCTGTCCTTACTTGTCTCTGTCCATCTTCCCCTCAAATTCTATCTGTTCTTCCCAACCTAATTTTATCATCTGTCTTTGAATTACAGCACCACTGCAGCCATGCACAGTCATTCTCCCCATTTGCCACTTGACCACTGATTTTTAATATACTTCTAACAAAATCTGGTGGTTCACAATGATTTTTACCGAAGTTTAAATGGTGATACATTTTCTTTTTCTGCTTTTTCCTGCCTAGTTTACGTGTGAATCTGGACATGGGAAAAATTGTCTATAGCTGGGTGATCCGCAGAGATTCTAAAATCCCTGGGACTGTGGTTCGGTCCAGCACTATTCCTGAGCAGCTGGGGAGGATATCCTATCTGCTTACAGACAAAACAGGTATCTATGTAGAAAATATAGTTTTGAGCCATGGTATGTTTTGTTTGGATTTTTGGCCAGCCAGAGAGTATAATGTAGGATTTTTTTGGACTAGAAGAAATATGCATTTTCTGGTGCTTTAACAATATGTTTTAATCAGTTGTTGAAAAAAAATGTAATAAATTTGCAGGAATATTATGCTGTAATATTATTTAAGAAAACTTGAAGTATGCCATTAAACCAAAAGCTGAGGGTAAAAATAAAATAAAAACCCCCAACTTTTGGAGTTAGTTTTCAAAGGCAGGTGAAGATATCTTACACATGTAGGCAGAAGTGTGCTTTCAGTCTGTCTGCTGCTGTCCTTACACTTCTAAAGTGGAGCTTGAATTCAGATGACCTAAATTGTAAAGAAAAGCTTGGTCTGATGTAAAATCCTGGTCCCACTAAAGTTTTTCCAGTTTTCTTTGGTTCCAACAGTACCAGAATTGTGCTTGCAGCTCTTGCTGGCATTGACTGGCTGGAGCACCTCTCCTGCAAGGACAGGCTGAGAGAGTTGGGCTTGTCCGGCCTGGAGAAGAGGAGGTTCTGGGGAGACCTTATCGCAGCCTACCAGTATCTGAAGGGGGTCTACGGGAAGGCTGGGGGGAACTTTGTGAAAAGGACTGTAGTGATAGAATGAGGGGTAATGGTTTGAAAGTGGAAGAGGGCAGATTTAGATTAGAAATCAGGAAGTTCTTCCCTCTGAGGGTGGTGAGGCCCTGGAACAGGTTGCCCAGGGAAGTTGTGGATGCTTCATCACTGGGTGTGCTCAAATCCGGGTTAGATGGGTCCTTGAGCAACCTGGTCTAGTGGGAGGTGTCCCTGCCATGGCAGGGGAGTGAAACTAGATGATCTTTAAGGTCCCTTCCAACACAACCCATTCTGTGACTTTGGGGTAAATCTCATTCCTGTTTTCTGGCACAGCGATGTGCAGCACTACTTCCCTTGAGAATCAGGCCTCCGAGGCCTTTTTGCTGGCTTCAGCCTGTTCTGAGCCTGGTGCAGTGACTGATTCAGCTTTTGGCCATATTCTCTTGAGTTTGGAAGCAGGGATGAGAACATGTGCTAGGTAATAGGCGTGCTAGTTTCCACTCCATGTCTGGTGCTGCTTTTGTTACAGGAACTCTTACACAGAACGAGATGGTCTTCAAGCGACTTCACCTGGGAACAGTAGCTTATGGCCTGGACTCCATGGATGAAGTGCAGAGCCATATATTCAGTATATACACACAGGTAGAATTAAATTGCACTACTTAACTTCTTGTTCATAAAACAGATTGCCAGGTTATTGGGCTACTGGTGAATTAATATGGCAGGAATCTGTTTATTAAATATTATTTTTTGGAAAAGTCTGAAGCTCCTTGGATGCCTAATACATAAATACTATCATGATTGCTTATTACATTTGTAGATTGTTTCATATCCACCAAGCTTTAGCTGCCACAGCACGTATACAGATCTGCTAATGTGAGTGTATGTGCCCGTGTCTTGTAACTGAGGTCTAACTGTAAAAGAGCATACTTTTATTTCAGTATTCACCACTTAGAGCAACCACAGCATTTGCTTTGTTGAAAAACACACTGGGTAATGTTTAATGGATTAAGTTGCTGTTTGAAATGCTGTGTACTGGGGCGATAATAAAGGAAGAGAACCATCAGTCCTCGGTAAGCAGTAACAGACAGTGTGCCACTATCGCTGCTTCAGGCCTGATGGTTGAAAAAGAAAATGGTAGAGGTGGGATTCTTTCACTAATGCACCAGAGTCGTACGTGGTGCATAACTGATGTCTGTTTTGAGAAGTATCTACATCTAAAGAAGACAGCAAAGTCAACATGTTAAGTGTAGAACAGGAAAATCCTGTTTTGGGAAAGTCTCTCCTTTGCATTCCTCTTCCAGGGTCATGGGGATGAGCCAACATTTAAAAGGCCTTCATCTCTGTTCTTAGGCTTTTATTTCAGTTTTATATGATAACCAGGTAATGCCATGTGACTTGTCTGGGTCATCAAACTGTATTCCTTAGCATCTTAAATAAGATGTTTATGAATTGAAACTTCACATAAATTCATGCACTTCCTTGTAAAACAAGGGACGAGGTTTTACTTAGAATAGTACTATCTTTAGAAAAAATAAAATAAATAAACCCAGCTGTCAGTGGCTGACAGAGTGGTACTTATAAAAGATTTAAGAATTGTCACAAATTCTGTCGTCATGGAAGTGTTTTCATTTTCCTTTAATAACCATTCTCTCAATTGCAACTGGAGATAACTTTTTTTGTGATTTACTGACAATTAGGTTTTTTATTTTGCAAAATGTTATTCCAGAGATGCAATGAGCAGATGTTAGTGATGGGTTACTACTGCCCTATCATTTGGTAAGCATTTTCCTTTCTCAATAGTTGTTGAACTGCTTTATTTGTACCAAACCCACAGGAGTAATTTTCCGAGTGCCCATGCTTTTCCTTGAGCCTGCACACCCAGTGCAGCGAACTGTGTTTTTCACATCACATTGTTTTTGCTTTGCTCTACAGATCTTACACTGAAGTACGTTTTTCTATACTGCCCACAAAGTGAAACATGAACCCAGCATTCTTGCCTGGAAAAAGGCACCATGTACTGTAAATGGCATTTTTATTTTTGGATTTTGTTCATGGTGGTAAAGATGCACAGCAGGTTTCCTTGACCTCCGTGATCATTTGGTGGCATAGCTCCTCCCCAGGCAGACTGTCAGGCTACAATGAACTTCTACCTAAGCATATGATAGTTGATAAATACCTGGTATTTTTAGTAATTATCTTTTTCACTGACATATGTCTCAGGTAACCTGCAACTCCTCTAGACATCTCTCTCTCTCCCTGCTCTGCTTTCACAGCTGCCTTAGCATCTGTTTCTTCTCTTGGTGCTGAGACCCTTACATGACTGAACTGTATTTTAAAGAACCCCAAACCAAAAAGAAAACAGACTTCAGATCTGTTTGCCCTCATTTTGTACTCCATCTCTTGAGAAAACTTGACTACTGGTTAATTATTTGCCAAAGTATTCAATATTTGTCAAGAGTGTTTGGATGACTGGCTACTCTAGTATGTGACTAGTGCTTTATGTCAATCTAATCTTTAATGTCACTTCAGCTGAGGGTTTGCTGTTGTTTGGTTTGGTTAGATCCTGTTGCAACGGTGCTGATGAGCAGCAATATTAAGTTTGAAGCCCTTATGTGCCCTAATTGTTAGAGTGTGGAAAATATCACGTGGAATTACACTGGTGAAGGATACATCTTATAAAACATTTATAATTACCAAGTGAGATTCCTTGTAATGAGAAGCATTTGCTGGTAATGATTCATTTTTGAACTGTAGTTCTTATTCTTTGCTCTTATTTTTACCATGTTGTGGCCTTTGACCTGGAAGTGAAACTTTTGTCCTCTTGACACTAAAGGTTAACAGAGCAGGAAACTAGATCACTGTGTGTCCCTTCTTCAACCAGGATAATTTAGTAATTGTGCAATTATCTGAAGACTCCCATTCTGATACTAAAAATAGTATTAAAAATTAAATGAATGTAATTAAGATTTTCTAGGTCCATACAAGTCATCTGTTTTCTGTTTTCAGCAGTTAAATTCTCTTGCATATGAAACCAAATTGACTCTAAATTTTTAGAGCCACTGACTTTTATTTAGTGGAGCAGAAAGTGGTTTCACTGAATTCTCCAACTTTGGTCTTTTCACCAGTTGGTGTTTGGTGGTTCAGCAGCACAGGGTCTTTTTCTCAATCTACCATTCTAAACACTTAAATAAATCTTTTGGGGCACTTTACTCCACCAGTAACAACACTAAAGAAGTTACATTACACTGAGGTATGTTCCCAGTGATGATCTGAGTTAAGGTGTATGGAGACTGTGTCTCATTCCTGGGGACACAAGAGTTTCCACAGCTGCAACGTTTATGATCTTCACTGAAGTAAAAACTTATATCTTTATTTTGCCACAGTAACACTTATGCTGCTTTCCTTTTTATAAGCAATCTCAGGACCCACCTGCTGTGAAGGGCCTTACCTTAGCCACCAAGGTGCGTAAAACCATGAGCAGCCGAGTGCACGAGGCGGTGAAGGCAATCGCGCTGTGCCACAACGTGACACCGGTGTACGAGTCCAACGGGGTGACAGACCAGGCTGAAGCTGAGAGACACTATGAGGACTCCTGTAGGGTGTACCAAGCCTCCAGTCCTGATGAGGTCAGTATCCATTTGGGTATATAAAAATATAAATACTACCTTGCTTGTTGCTGGGGAAAAAGAAATAAAGTTACTTGGTGAAAGTACTCCAGTCTAGTGAAGGGGATAGAATTTTAATGTTTATTGCACTGATGACCCATGAATAGACTCTGAGTGCCCTCTCAGCTGAATCTGCCTCTCCTTCTGAAGCTACAGAGCTACGTGGTAACTGCTACCTAGCTGTTGATTCAGCCTCTGCATCGCAGAGTTCTGCTCACGTTTCTGCACCTTTTGTTCAGGGTATATTTTGCAGTTCAACACCATGAGTCACTTTGACCACATTTGGTAAATTACAGGCAATCTTGTCTGGTTTGAGGGGGAATGACTTGTGGCAAGGGGTTAGAGCATTCCCACAAGTCAGCTTGTCCCTGATTTGCAAGGTGTTCAAACTACCAGACCAAGCGAAAAGTTGTAAATCATGCTGGATAGCACTGCTAACCCAGGACGTGTCCCTTCCCACACGGATGGGACAGACCTGGAGCTCGAGCTAATTCTGCAGAGTGAGTGAAGTGCACACGATTTCATCTCAGAGCAAAGCTGTGCCCTACCAGTTCTCTTCTGGCACTCAGCCCAACCAGGGCTACGCAGGGTGGTACAGTAGAGAGAAAATTTACAGCTTTCTTGAGAGTCACTGGAGACTTTTACTGAACACTCAAGAGATCAGGTTTAATACAAGACTTATGATTGAAGTGCTGTTTGCCACCCTCTGCAAAATTTGGAAAATCTAATAAGAATCTTGTTTCCTTCTGTGAGAAAGACAGAAGGAATAAATTACTACTTCATGCATTGGTTATGCTTCTTGGATACATCTTCTTTAGTGCAACCAAGGTAAACTAATTTGTTTTCTATTAATTTGTGCAATTACACTTGCTCTGTGCCATTGAAAGAGACTGATGTTTGAAGCTTCCTATAAGAATCCTACTGACAGTATGAGGTCATATCACCCATTTGAATACATTTGAAGGGTTCTTTCATTTTTTTCCCCAAATGAAACCTATCAGTACCCGATAATAACATTTTCACCTTTGACACTTCACCTTTTCCTCATTGTTAGCGGTAAGAAACTGTTTGCATAGAAATAAATTTATTTTTTAGAAGCCCAGCTCTGTCAGGATTTTGCAATTGTTGCATGCATTACTGAAAGAGTGGCAGGCAGAGTTAGCTTAGACGTTTCATGTACTTGGAAAATATTTCTTATAGTGTTTCTACTCCAAAGTAGGCAATTCATCTATTTCATATAATGTGTTCTTGTCTGTACTATACAAACGCTGCATCTTTGCCCTTTTTTCCTTCCACTGATGTGCTTACAGTGCCCACAGGCATTGCTCCTTCCAAGTTTCGGAGCTGGTGGGGACTGTGCATGTGTGTCCTCTCCCTCTCTATCAGTGTTTTGGTTACATGCTTTTCCCCTCTGCAACTGCCTTTGGATTGAAACATGTTCTGAATGATTTCCAGATGGTAATTTTTGTGATCTGCATTTAACTTTTTGTTTTGTTATTCCTGAAGTATTTACTGGCTATTTGTGCACAGCTCCTCTGTTTATTTACATATATACTGTGTTACATAGTGAAGTCAGTGATTTTTTTTTTTTTTTCTTTTCCTTTTTCACTTTATCCTGTTCTGTCTTTAAAATATTTATGCAGCAGTTTGTCTCAAATACCCAAGGGAATATTGTTTGTTTGTTTTATTATAGCATGATAACTAATCCTTCCAAGATTGTTGTTTAAATTCTTTTTTCCTTTCTTGTGGTGTTAGAGAATTATGGTGGGTTCAGAAATCAGATACGCCTTGCTTCACTGAGGAAATCTTGTCTGTAGGTCTTAGATGTACAAATATTGTTTAGACGTGCTCTGTGTATGTCATACTAGATGGTACAAAATGCAGGATCAGCACAAGTTGAGTCCTTGGGAAGAGAGCGATGCTGTTAAATAACATTCTCTATAGGGGAATGGCTTTGGACTCTGTTAAAGACAGCCTTTGAAATCCTATAGCAATAAAATATTGCCATGGCACGGGAGGTCAGTTTATGAAATGAGTACAAAAACTTGTATTCTCTTTACTTTAACAGCAAGGGTAATTTCTACCAGTTGGCATAGGATTAATTTCCTGTAACAGAAAGCAGGATTTCCTAAATTTGTTTCCTGTGCACACTGCCATTTAGAAGTCTTGAAGTATCTTTATTCAGATATCGGTTACAGCCTTGGGGCTCTGCAAGCCAGTTGTCAGTTGTAGCCATACAGTAACTAACAGGGGAAATGAAATAGATATAATCTGATCAGAGATAAGAGTGCCTGGGATTCCTGGGCAAACAGTCTTTAACCCTGACAACCTGCTGCAGCTGCCAGGACATGAAAGGGTGCACGGATCAATTGGTTTCTGCTTCTTGTCTGTCTGCCTAGGCAACCCTAAATGGGACATTTGTAGAGCAACTCATGGCACAGAAGGATCAATTTGTCTCTTTAGAATGAAATTTATTAGTCGATATCCACTTCAGTGGTGGCTTGGGTAATTCAATTGGCGGAAAGAGCAAAGTTTGGGGGATAGCTGAGCTGCTGGAGCTGCTCTGCTTTGTAATGCTCAGATCTGTATCTGAGTTGGCCTGGACAAAGCTGCAAACTCCTGGAGTGTGGTCAGGGACTTTATTGATTTCCCCTCATCACTGAGCATGGTCTCTCTTGAAGGTGTTTGAGGGATTTCAAGTCTGCTTTTAGACTTCCTCAGTTTAAGCTGTGTATATATTTTTGCATCTTGAACGTTTCTCATCTTTTTGCTGTGACTGAGAGCACCTCTACTTATCTGTTTGTATGGCACAGAGGAAACCTCTTCTGTCTTGCACTGAGCTGGGAACATGCTCCCCATCCCGAGGTGCCCAGATACTGCCAGAACAGCCATCAGTGCTTTTGTTGCCATTGGTGTTGTCCACTGGTGCTGGGGCACTTCCCAGAGGCCGGGCCCATTGTGTTGCCTGTTGAATGGGGATGGTAATTTCAATGCTTTTAGTACGTCTGATAGGAACCCTTCAAAATTATATCACTTTCCCTCTCAGTAATTATTCATTAAGTACTATAGAGGCTGGGAAGGGGCATGTTCAAAGGAGTCAGCTCCACTTCCCCTCTGGTTCTGAATGTGGTTCACCTGGAGGGCTATTAAGGGCTGACAGGACCCATGCCTGCTTGGAGCAGCATGGAGAGAAGGGATTTCTTTCATTATTCTTCCCTTTCCATTGACGTACCTTTTTGTGGTATTGGGGCCATCCAAAATGACTGGTGTTGCACAATGCAATGCAGTTAGTTGGAAGCGTGTCATGCGTGTGACATAGCACCTTTGATGTACTGCTCATCCATTTGTTCCTCTGCGCAAGGCTTTTCTTTCAGCAAGTTTAAATGCGTCCTGATATAGGATTTATAGAATCATAGAATTGTTTGGCTTGGAAGATACCTTTAAGATCATCAAGTCAAATCATTAACGAAGCGCTGCCAGGTCACCAGTAAAACATGTCCCTAAGCATTTAAATGAGGCCCTCGTAAGGAAGGAGGGAGGAGGTGTATGTGGAGGAAAGTAGCGGAGATTTGTATCTCCAGACATTTGCATGTTGCAGCATGGACGAATCAAGAGCCCATGCAGCACACACTGGACATCATGTAACATCACGCCGTGAAAAAGTCTCAATACTTATTTATAAATCAGAGTATTTGAAATCCAAGCTCCATCTCTGCTCTGGGAGACTGTTAGGAGGATTACCTAACTGCACACTTTAATGCACCAAGGGTGCCCTGAAGAAACTTTTGAAAAAGATAAGCTTGAAAGAGCCTTTGATTTGCTGTAATCTTTGTGAATAAGTGTGCAAAAACTTGCTAATATTAAACCAACTTGCTAATATTAAACCAAATTGATTTAAAGGTCTTCCAAGGTATAGCCAACGGAACAATTTTTTTTTTTTTATCTGGTGATTTAAGACTACTTTATAAAAGGAAGAGTTTATTTTAGTTTGTCCTTTTAAGACTAATTGTGGATGAAAGGGAGCTGAGTTCACAGAAGATTCTTCAATTAGATCCAATTGTATCAATTCATCTAGTAAAATCTTGACTCAATGCAAACATTTTAGTTCCACTTTTATCTGTACCTCATGTATTCAATTTCCTAAAATAAATTCCATTTTTGTCTAATGTATTTGTCATAATTTGAGGTAATAAAGACAGAACTTGAAAGGCGTAAGGAATAATTAACCTTCAAGTCAGCAGCAACCATGTGCCCAGCCCTCTCATGCCTTTGAAAATGTCACTGTAAAATACTTACAGTATTTTGTGTCTGTTTAGAGAAGGTATTCCTTGATCCTTTCTAGAGGCCAGTGATATATGGGCTCATGTCAGCTGCTGCTCCCATCCGTTACTGCCAAGACAGCTTCTAGAATTAAACCCCTGCATCTCAGCAGGCTCAATCTTAGATGGATGTGTCAGCTGAGGTGGGGATTCTGGGGGGGATCATCAGGGAAGCAAAATAAAGACGTTGGTCTTCTGTCATGACTCGGGCTGTAACCTAATGAGAGCTTGTAAAGGAGTCACTGTTGTAGGCCCTTAAATACTAGAAGCTGCAATTAAAATGACATGCACATAAGTTCAGTTAAATGAGTTCTGGTGTGTGCCTTGAAAAATATGAAGTTTGTTTAGGATTTTTTGGTTTGTTTTGGTTTTTAATGTTTGGGGAGAAAGGATTGTCTGGTAAGAGATATCCCTGAGCCAGCCTTCAGCTGCCTTGCTGACCAGCACAGAGGGTTAAAGTTAATGAGCTGTTGCTACCAAAGAGAGTGTAACACAGAGCTCATTTTGTTTATTTGTTTTAATATGAATTTTTAATGTGCTCTGCATTAGTGTTTCTGGCTTTGATAGAGTAAATCCAGGGTGAATGCATCATTTTGAATTCTTGATTTCCTAAACAGGAAGCTGGGAAATGACACATTCACAAGTAAGTGTTTGTAAAGAGAATTACCTCATGTTCCCATGCAGAGGTTTGGGCACCCTGGGCCTGGTCAGAGGGTACCTGTGCCTGCCTTTGCTTAAGGGTTGTCCTTCAGGATGTGGCAGTCAAAAGCAAGGAGCTGATCACCTGCAGAGAGCCTGGGACAGACTGGCAGCTGAATCGGACAGGAGCCTGGCTGCCCAAACCCCCAATATACTGTTAGGAAGCTCTAACTTAAGGAAGAGCCCACCAGAAAGAACCATATAGGAGCACCTGCATATATGAACAGATCTATTCTACAGCACTGTGAATGACTAAAGAACTTCTTTGCAGCCCCTGCCTGCTAACCCTTCCCTGCTGGTGCCCCTCAGGGGAGGTGCATCATGGGCTGGCTGCTCTCACCATGGCCTTCTTCTCTTAGGTGGCCCTGGTACAGTGGACCGAGAGCGTGGGCTTAACGCTGGTGGGCAGAGACCAATCCTCCGTGCAGCTGAGGACACCGGGTGGCCACATCCTGAACTTCACCATCCTCCAGATCTTCCCCTTCACTTACGAGAGCAAGCGCATGGGGATAATTGTTCGGGTAAGTTGCTTCAGATGAGCTCTCATGTCTTTGTGAACCTGCTGTTAACGCAACAGGAAACATAAAACACGTTCTCTTCTCTGTGCTGCTCTTCCTGGGTGAGTTTTGCAGTCTGTTCTACCTCAAGCTGAAAGCTGGTTCTCTGTTTGCAGCTGATAGCATCTCATTGCTGGATTTGTTTAGTGATACATCCTTTTCCTTGGCCATATTTTGTGATAAGTGCTGTAGGGCCCCAAGACATCCTTAGTTTATTGTTCTTTGGTCCCCTTGCTTGAAACAACGAAGGAGCCCAAGCTTCAGGCACTTGGGACAAGTGTGACCTCTGCAGCTCTAGCTTTGTCCGGTTGCTCCTTCCTGCTCACATTTCACATGTACTTCGGGATGGGTCTCTGCCCTACAGCTCATGGTGTAGTTTTGTGCACGCATTGTTGGGGGCAATGTCAGGTCGAGGACTGGGAATGTTGCAGTATGTTGGGAGAGGATTTTTGCTACAAGTGTGCAAGATGGAAGGAGGCATAGAAGGGACTGATGGGACATAAGAGAGGTAAAATGTGAGTGGTTTGTGTGTGCTGAAACAGGACTCGGCAGCTTTGATAATCAGCAGAGATGCTGTGTTATCTCTCAGGTAAGGTTGTTTCAGGAAATCTTGAAGCCAGCGGTGCCAGCAAAACTTACCTGTGGACCCACATTCTGTGTCCCTTCCCCCCTTGACACAGCAAGGAAGCAGAGGAGCTTGGTAGGGTCAGGACTCCTTTCTCCAGGGGAGCAGACACCAGCAGCATCTCAGGGAAGCTTGAGCTGACTTTGCAGCCTCTCTCCGTGTCCCTGAGATTGTGTTTTTGCCTGTCCAGAAGCTCCTGCACTTCCTGTTATGTCCATGCCAGGGTCATGCTAGCAGAGGGGTGGGGTATACCATGGACTGGGGCTGTGAGTCAGTCAAGGTAACAAGTGATTTCACTGCCTTGGGGTCAGCCAGGAGCAGGAACCCTGAGCAGGTTCACAGGACCAGCTTACACTGTATGTCCAAAACAGCTGTGGTGGGACAACAGGGGGTGATGGAGATGGCAGCAAGTGGGAAGGAGGGAGGGGATCCTAGACTGGTGCCACAACAAATAACTAGGATATTGTTAGTGGTTTTATGGAAGTGATCATCAGATTTCTGCCAGGCATCAAATGTCCTCTCATACCCCAGGCAAGAACAGCACCCCAGGAGGAAGGGCTTGTAGCTGTAGGGAACTGTGGAGATACGTACATACTTTATTTTTTGGGAGGGGGGGGTGGAATGAGGGGTTGCTGTTTAACAGAGCCTGCAGCCATGCTGAGTACTCTGTCATGAGCAGGGTTTTAAAATAGCTGAGTAAAGTTAAAAAGCTGCATTTGTGCAGGTGCCTTTATCAGCAGCAGCAGGCGCTGCACATGCTAAACACATGCCCAGCTGAAATTGTACCTATAACTTTGATTTTTTTCTATACAAATACAATAGAAGATTGGATCCTCAGAAAAAAAAAAAAAAAAACAAAACACCACAAACTGAAGGAAGAAGAGCATGTGAAGGCTAAAACCAACTGAGATCAGTTGTTGCCGTTATCATCATCAGTTTTCAAAATTGTGCTGGAGAAACGTTAGTGAGAGAATCCCAGCTATGGTAAGGCATTTCCATTTGTCTGCAAAGGAAACAACATGAAGCAGTCTGGACATTTCTTTTGAAAATAATTAAAATATCCTTATTATTTTTTACTGAGAGTACAGATTTTGGACCTGGATCTCCTGTTGCTCAAGGAAATGCTTTTAAGTTCTGGATCATACACCACAGTACGATGCAGGGGGCTCAGCTTTGTATTTCAAGTTCTTCCAGGCTTTTGAATATTAAAACATGCCCAAGGGCAGGAATGTTAGTTAAAGTGGGCTTGTACTAAGTAATCAGTATGTTAAATCTGTGAATCTAGAAATCCAGCTGAATGCCATTGGATATACACAGTTGTCAGTGTTCCCATTAATGTCTCATGCTGCATGGGATAACTGCAACAAGTATAGTGCATATTTGTTTAAATACAGCAACTGTAAATTCTTCAGTTTATTTTTATAGTGAAAATGATGTGGAAACTTTAGGCAACCTTTTGAAGACCTAGAGTAAAAAATTAGCAATAGAAGGAGGAGGACTTAACAACTTCCCTCCCCATTGTGTACTGTTAGTGTGAACCTTTGATAAGATGCTGTTTTAGCAAAAGTATCTGAAGTGGCCTAACCAACTAGGGTACTCTTCATTAAGTTCTGTTTATGTGCTCTGCAGAGAAGTGGATTCCCTGAAATCTTCTCATTGAATTGGAAGAGAGTCCTTTTATTTTTTTTTTCTTCCCGGGCTCTGTCGTTGATTTGAAGCGTATTCCTTTTTGAATTGGCTATTATCTTCTTTCTCTCCCCTTAGGAAGAAAAACATTTCTATTTTGCATTTCTCTATTTCGAATATTACTGCTGCCAAAACCAGCAAAACTCCCACTTGTGGTCAGTTGGAGAAACATCAGGCCCAGATCCTGACTGTAAATGCTGTTAATAGAAGCATTGTCCCTCTCTGCTGTGCTTGTTATTTGAATGTCTTTATTCGGTGGCTACTGAGCTGCTGTTAAGCCACTAAAATCAGCTCCTTGTATACCCCATGCAGAAGTAGGGTTTGAGTAGCAGACGCTCACTGCCTGGGTATTACTTTACCACATTCCTGTAAATTCCAAAGTAATATCTTCAAGCAGGGCTTTCATTTAAAATAAAATAATAAAAAAAAAGGAAATAAAGTTTATAAATAGGTAGTTGTCAAGGACATTATTCTTTTATTAAGAATTCATGTATGTGAGTGTAGGCTCTCTTTGGTTTTGATGCATGACTTGCAAGGTGTTTACCTCTTCAGTGTATCATCTAAAACTCTGCTGCTTGTTTAAGAAAATAAATAAATAAACCCACACCAAACCAGAAATAAGGGAAGGGAAAGTAGTGTGAAGTCTCCAAAAGACACCAGACACAGTGAGCAACTGTGGAGGGGAGGGAGAAACTGCAGAATGAATCTGTGCTCAGGATTGTAGTGAGTAGAATTCAAATGGTAATATTTTCTGCTCAACTCTACAAATATTGTCCATTCTTATAAGCTGCAACTTTTTCAGCTAGTGGGAGCCATTGTGATCGTCTTGCCAGGCTTCCTGTACAATCTGGGTATAGAGTTCTGCAAGTGATTCATGCGTCCAGCCCAGTAATGCTGTTAGTGAAGTCCTTGGCAGAGACACCTGGCTCCCCTGCTGCTCCTGGCTCCTACAAAAAGACCTCCTTCAACACGTAACTTTTAGTAAATAAAGTAGTAGTTAATATTGAAAACTACTAGCAGATGTTGCCTCATTTGGGATATTTTTGCAATACCTGCTTGTTTACTTGTGATCAACTGTCATTCCTGTAGCTGATTACTTCACTTCTAAGAAGTCCTATTCTACCAAAGCAGCCACTCTTCACTGTAGTATTTACTGACTTACCTTCTTCTTGAAAGAAGGCCTGTTTGTTTGACCACAATATTTTCCACTCTTCTTTTTCTTTGCTTTACAACAAAGATCATTCCACATGGGTAAGGGGAAAAAAATACAAAGATAGTGCTATTGTCATATCTGGAATTGAAAGAAGCCTTTGAACTGTGGCCAGAGTCAGACCACGGTGGAAAAAGATGCCTCTCCAAAACAATATAACTGGCAAATCTCTTGTAGATTTATAGTGTGATCTTACCATAATATGAGAACGCACTAACCTCCTATTGAACTCGGTGAGAGGAAATGACTAATGCAAGGAGATAGCTGATACAGTATTTATATTGGACAAAAAATCTAAACTATCTTAAGCCAGTTCTGCAGCACGGGAAGTGGAGTCTTTATTCAGTTTCCTACAGAGATGTTGTTAGACACTTTTTAATCAAATATTTTAATAGATAAATCTTTACCTTTGGCTACTGCCAAAAGCGTTGTGTTTTGTTTAAGCAGATTCTAGTTGTTTTGGTAGACTGACACGCATTTTGCTTTGGGGATGTGGGACGTGTGGGTATCAGTATATGAAGGCTGGACATTTCAGAATATTGAAATCATGCTTAAGCTTCATTATAAGAGTCTTCCTTGTGAAAATCTCTATGAGCTTGGCAGAAATACTCAGTAAAGGACCTTTGTTATCGTTGGCTGCTTCCTAATTTCCCTAGCAAAGACACTTCTCTTCTTTGCATATTTAGTATTCTCATCAGGTGCTGCATTTGTTTGGTGTGTTTTTTTTGCTGTGGATGTAAACTGGTTTGCCAGTGCCACAGGGCATTAGGCTTTTACCTACCGAGTCAAACTCTTTGTGTGTGAGAACCTTCACTGCTAGTTCCTACAAAGGCAGGTCAGACTGACGCATATATT
This sequence comes from Chloroceryle amazona, assembly GCA_027560015.1. Classification (NCBI taxonomy): domain Eukaryota; kingdom Metazoa; phylum Chordata; class Aves; order Coraciiformes; family Cerylidae; genus Chloroceryle; species Chloroceryle amazona. Next base: position 46,632 of record JANHFX010010462.1, read on the forward strand.
TAATAGTGTGTGAATGAAAAAGTGTCCGCTGTGTTTTTCTTTAATTTCTTTTTTTCCTAAAGTACTTCTCCCTCCCCTTCATTCACAGCTGTCTATTTCCAGACCTTCCTGGGCTTTTTGGTTTTGCGTGTTAAGTTTATTTTCTTCCTATCCCTTGTGGCTATCTTGGTTTACAGAGCAGTTTGTTCCTTGCTCATTGTTTTGTCTCCTTTGAGGAAATTGCCAGGGTTTCCATTAGCTTATAATACTAATAGCTGTGACCTCCTTAGGTATCTGTCTGGTTAGAAGGGATTTTTTAATTTGTGGTAATGTAAATATGCTTTGCTTGCAGACTACAAATTACTTGGATCAGATAAGGCAGGCAGCAATCTAACCTTTCTGTGGCAAGCATAAACTTTAATTACGCTTATGCCATATAATGTAACAGGGGGAGTAAATTAGAGTGATTTTACTCTGTTGAGCTTCATGCATCTGTTTTATTGTTTCAGGTAAGCATGAAATAAATTTTCAGAGTGAGTGCTGTAAGTTACTCCAAAGGCACATTCAGTCAGGATTGAGAGGTGTCTGCATGGAAATCACATGTTGCTGATTAAAAAGCTGATCATCCTTGTCTAAGGCATTAATTCCTGCTGTGAGTAATCAAGTTGCAATTGAATAGGCATCTCTTTTTTGCCCTGAGATGCTGAGCCAGTTGGACCTTCAGCCTGACCCAGTCCAGACATTTTTGCAAGTGATACATAGAAAACTCATTGCTTAGCTTGCTGAGGTCACTCCAAATATGCTGATATTGGCCCAGCTTAGACTCTTCTGTTTCTTATTTGCAGGATGAATCGACAGGAGAGATCACCTTCTACATGAAGGGTGCTGATGTGGTGATGGCTGGGATCGTGCAGTACAACGACTGGCTGGAAGAGGAGGTATGGGGCTGTCTCTCCTGCATACAGAGCGTTTCTCCTGCAAGTGCTTTTTTCTCTTTCCAGGGCAGTACATGACAAAGCTTGTCCATGTGACAGGGTGGACATAAGTGCTATAACATCTGCAACACAGAAGGTTACTGATCCTGGTAATTCATTGATGTAGTCTTGAGCCAAGTATATATGCAGTAACAAGGCAGTCAGGTGATGAGTTCAATGTATTTTGTGCAGAATAAATTCTGCAAATAAAATGGATTTTGCTCAAAAGTGATTGCCACTCAAAATCACTAAATTTGTCCTGGACTTGATCCTGTCTTTGGATTTGTTTTAGACTGAATGGTGTAATTTCAAAACTACATTTAGCAGCTTTGTACTGGGATGTGTTTATCAGCTTAGTAGTCATGTTGACACAGAGTTCACAGTAGTAGCTTCAGTTACTGATTCTCCCCATCCCAAAACCCCAGTCTTCAAAGCAATAATAATAGCCTGGTCTTATTTTAAAGAGTTGATGGCCAAGGATGTGAAGTCTATAAATAAAAGCCTTGTGTCCTTTTAGAGACAGAGATCAATGGGGTTGTTTTTGTCACACTGGTATAGAAGAGAGGACATACTTGTTTCTGATCACTGGGATAGATTACAAACCATTGCAGATCTCCTTTTTTCCTCTTGACTTTATCATGCACTTTATCAGATATTATAGACTCATTGGAGTTGCCCAAATGGGACAGTTATTTTCTTAACCTGCTATCTTATGTTGCCATCTCTGCAATGCGGTGCATAAATCATCTTACTTGAGATGCAGTTTATGTTTTACAATGTGATTCTTCTTTCCAGTGTGGTAACATGGCTCGCGAAGGCCTGAGGGTTCTCGTTGTAGCCAAGAAGTCTCTGACGGAAGAGCAGTATCAAGACTTTGAAGTAAGTTTTTATTTGCCTTTTTTTTTTTCCCTCTTTGTTTTTAAACAAACAATCACTGGAATGATTCTTAAAGACCTCTCATGATAACACTGCCTCTCATCTTGCTACTCCTTCTGCTCGAATTGTCATTCTTCAATGTCTTGTTGTTCTTTTAATCAAAGTTGCTTTTTAAGTGTTATGTATGAAACTGGATTCCAGCCAAAACCAGTTCCTGAATCCTGCCTCACAATCTTTTGTGGTTATAAATTCTGCAAATGATGAACATTTGCTAGACAAGTTGTGTTTGTGTGGAGAAGTGTGTTGGCTTTCAATTTTCATTGCTGTATTTTGACATCCAGGGAAACTACCAACAATGAGAATGCAACCCAACCAGGCTTCATGGAAACACAGGCTTCACACCTGGGGTTTGGTAAACTGATCTCTACACACAACATAATTTGCTTACCTCAGGCAGGCAAAATATGTGAGAGAGCTGTTTAGTTTAATGCAGGGATAGCAGAAATGCTTAGGATTCTCTATTGCCATTGTTTTTAGATGCATTAGTTGCAGAAACTGTGGTTAGATCTGTGGTGTGAGGGAGTCGCTTCCAGGCTTTCTGCAGATGTCACTTCAGCAGCTGCTGTGCACAGGGAGGCACTGTGCACCATGCTGCCCGGCTGGAACAGGACAGGGACTAAATGGCCACGACTTCCTGAAATATTTTCCGCTTTATTCTGTAACATGCGCGTTGTGTCCGTCAGCCATTACTGGTGGAATCTCTGAACGACAGTTTAACAGAGGGAGGTTAACTGGTTAACCCTGTAGCCACAAAAACGTAGGCTGGTTGTGTGAGTTGTTCCGAGCAACTGTGGCTGTGTCTGCTTTGTCCTCAGGCACGCTACGTCCAGGCGAAGCTAAGCGTGCACGACCGCTCCCTGAAGGTAGCCACAGTCATTGAGAGTCTGGAAATGGAGATGGAGCTGCTGTGTCTCACCGGTGTGGAGGATCAGCTGCAGACAGACGTCAGGCCCACTCTGGAGACACTGAGAAATGCTGGCATTAAGGTCTGCCCGAGTGCTACTTGTAGCAGGAACACTTAGACCCTCTGAAGTACATGGCACTCGCTGTCCTACAGACAGTAAATTAAGACAGTTGGGGAGCACTGTGAAAGGAGACATTTCCCCATGTGCCCTTTGCAAGTGGGAACGGTGGGGCTGGTCAGTGCTTTTTAGACAACACTTTGGGAACAGAACACGCTAGAAGTAGTAAATGTTAACTAAACACATGAAAGCATGTCACTTTTTGTGCTTTTGTTCTCCTAACATGCTCTGTCTCCTTCTGCAGAGCAACGGAGTGCGTAGGCAGGAGGTAGCTACAGGCGACCCTGGGCAACTGGTTCTTTCAGTAGATTGCATGAAACGAGACCAGTTTGGATGTGTTTGGTCTTCCGTGAATGAACTCCCTGCTGGGGTTGAAGCTGTGAATATACATGGTTTTCAGTAGCCACTAGAGGGGGTCTGAGCCAAGAGAATCGGGGACTGGACAGTTTTATTTCCAGCTTTCTGAGCTCTGGCATCTAAGACTCGGACACATCTAGCTTGAGCTGTGCTCACTGGTGAGGGAACCAGTGTGATGATGCCCTACTTAGTTTGCCTCTGAAAATTTGTCAGTCAGATCCCAGACTTGCAAAAGGAAAACCATTCTTAACGTTGCCGAAGTATTCAGATTTGAGCAAGAAAAGTTAGTAAAAGGTTCTGGTTTGTTGTTTTTATTTTATTTTTCTTAAAGCAGCAACATGAGCAAAAATCCTGAGCTATGCTGTGAATCCAAAGCAGGGCTGTGTGTTTGGGATTTAAGCAGGAAGTGGAATTCAAAGTCTGGGACAAGCTTCCGAAAGTGTCTTCTGTTTGGAGGCATCCCCTGTAAACAGCAGAGACTTCAGCAGAGAATTGAGATGAGCAGAATCAGACAGTTCTCCTTATGAGCACTGTGGCTTTCTCCACCGCTGTTGTATTCCCAGGCAGTTGTACTTTCATTTTATTTTTTTTCTCTTCACCTTGGCTGGAGTGGGTGTCAGGTTGTGGACTGTGTTGTCACACAGCGAGTGAAGGGCTTTGGAGCGCTCCTCACGGTGGTATGTTCGTTAGGGTATTGCCTGCGAGAAGTAAATCAAGAGTGAAGGCAATCTTTTCATGCATTATGGGGACCATCTTCTTAAGACCAAATCTCTTTCCAACCTCTGATTATTAAATAAATGAGTCTTTGTCTGGTTCTTGGGTTTTGTTTGGTTTGTTTTTTTAATGTTTTGTTAAATGTTATTGGGCAGTGTCTTGAAAGTATAAAACATCAGTGGAAAAAAACAACCAAACAAACCAAAAATTGTGATATATTTACATTATTGAGGGAACTCCTTGCTAGATTATACAGGATATTGCTGCTGAGTTTTGCTGCTGACATTACTTTCTAATGACCCCTTTCACCAGCACAAAATAAAAGGAGCAGTGTATATTTAAAAAAAAAAAAAACAAAACAACAAAAAAAACCAACCAACCAATTTAGTCTGTTCCAGACGCACACATCAGCAGTGAGCTAACCCCAGTTGCATCATCCACATTTCAGGCAGGGCCAGGAGGGATCTTTCTGCAGCAGGGCCCGCTTATTTCAGTGTGTGAGAAATAGCTGGGGTGGGACACATTAACACACGCATACACATTCTTTAGCTTGCATTTTGTGGGTTTATCAGCAGAATCTTGAAATAATGCAGGTGGAAAAAAATGTTATAACTTCTTTTGCATTTCAGCTTCTTTAAAGGCTTTGCTTGCTTTCGTCTGGGAGAATTTTTTTCATGTTTTTAAATAGGGTTTTTTTAGAAGAATAATTTGTATGTGTATTCCAGCAGTCCTTTTACATGCTCAGAACTGGCAGATGATACTTCTATGTCCTGTAGATGTGGTTGTTAAATTTTGTATTTAATACATTAAATATTTGGATTTTAGGTGTGGATGCTGACAGGGGATAAGTTAGAGACAGCCACGTGTACAGCCAAGAATGCACATTTGGTGACACGGACACAGGACATCCATATATTCAGACTAGTGAGTAACATCCACATAACTCCCTCTGAAGACTTATTTGGGACCCCAAATTCTGGGACAGGATGGGTGCTGAGATCACAACTGTTTTCCAGCAGCAGACCCAGAATATTCTTTTGACCCAGCTTTCTATCCCCTGAGTCTTTGTTTATCTGACTGTGTGCTCTGAATAACCTGGCATGCTGCCTGTCCATATTACTTTTGCTCCCCCGAGACCTTGTTTGCTTTGGTTTTTCACCCCAACAAAGCAAACCTTTCCTCTGCTGCCATCTTTTTTCCCCAGGTGACTAACCGTGGAGAAGCCCATCTGGAGCTGAACGCCTTCCGCCGGAAACATGACTGTGCTCTGGTTATTTCTGGTGACTCGCTGGAGGTAGGCTCCAACGCCTCGGGCTGTTCAGGAACAGCACCAAAACACAGCAACCAAATTTGGATGTTTTTTTAAAAGAAACTTTCATAGCACAAACATCGTTGACGCTTCTGATCTCTGTAAATTAGGTGTGTCTGAAATACTATGAGTATGAGTTCATGGAGCTGGCTTGCCAGTGCCCTGCTGTTGTCTGCTGCAGATGTGCTCCGACACAGAAGGCCCAGATCGTGCGATTGCTCCAGGAAAGGACTGGCAAACTCACCTGTGCAGTAGGTAAGGGGTTAGTCAGGGAGCAGTGACCATGTAGGATGGCATCTTCACTATTTCTTCCTTTAAGTGAGCACAGTCCAGTATCATCTCATAACACCTGGAAATGCTGAGTTAGGGAACAGTGGTTTTGAGGGGTGGTTGAGAAAGTGAGATTTTGCTTGTGGAAACTTCAGTGACAAACTACTCAAATATTTGGGATAACACCCTTGCAAAACAGAACTCATAAACTTGATCAGGTAAAGTGCCATAGTTAATCTTGATTTCAGCACTGTAGGCATAATGAGGGTATACCTACAATTCAGATTAGTTATCAATGACCTGTGGGTCTATTATAAACAAAATAAATTTGCTTAAGAATTAAAATTAATTATTTCTCCTTAAAATCCTGCTTTTGTTAATAGGTTTAAATGTTTCTTCTAATATTACAATCTGGTGCAAATGCTTTTGGTGTCAAGTTGCCCCTGTTGCTTAACTACTGCTGTTGGTTGTTCTCTGACCTGCAGGTGATGGAGGGAATGATGTTAGCATGATTCAGGAGGCTGACTGTGGTGTTGGAGTTGAAGGAAAGGTGAGGTTACCTCATGTGTAATAAGACTTCCTATGGCAATTCTGGAGGTAGTTTGCAAATAACTCTTATATGAATCCTCAGAAATTTGTGCAGGAAAGTGAGAAGCCTCCATAAGAATAATCATCAGACCAATAGGCTTATCATGAAAGATAATTTGGCTGTAACAGAGACTTCCGTTTAATAGAGCTCCAGTTCATTATTTGGTTCTTGGCAGATTGCCTGAGTTTGGACTGCTGTGGTTAGGTTTGGGGTTTTTAATCATGTGTAGATGCTCCAAATGCTGGAGTTATAATTACTCTGATAACATATACCCTATGTGTACAATTAAAAACTGTTTATGTTAATTTAGAAAGAAAACTCAGGGTTAGAGCTCTGGTTCCTGCATGTGGAGCCGCTTGGAGTGACAAGACTGGATTTGGCGGCAGTGGAAAGGCTCTGCTTGCAGTCAGCCAAAACATTCAGATTGGGTGAACTTTTGAGACTGAAAATTTGTGTTCAAAACTGACTCGATATGAGTGTCACGTTAACATACGTGTTATGAATCATAATCCAGAGGGTTGCTTAGAATTGGAGGCCAGGGTTCAAATGGGAATTCTCCTCATGTTTTTGCCTGTTGCTTAAAAGCCACAGTGGAAGGCAGAAGTGCTGAGGTAATATTCTCCCTCACCTAATATATTGTAAATTTTCTTGGAAATTCTGTCAGTGATAACTAAATAATAATATGACATTTCTTTGTTTCCGATAATGAAATGATCTCACTGTGCTTTTACTTGCTGTTGTACACAGGAAGGAAAACAGGCATCGCTTGCAGCCGATTTCTCTATCACTCAGTTCAAGCATCTGGGTCGTTTACTAATGGTGCATGGAAGGAACAGTTACAAGCGGTCTGCAGCTCTCAGTCAGTTTGTAATCCACAGGAGCCTGTGCATCAGTACAATGCAGGTAAATAGACTGTCATGAGGTGAAAAAGTAAAGGTTCTGTGTTTCATTTTTGGATGCAACTCTTTCTTCTTTTTCATGAGTTGGAACTTGACCTTGTTACTTTGATATCAAAACACATAAGAGAATTCCTGTTATTGGGCAACCGTCAGCAACTTCTCCAAAAATAGACAAATGATCTTCTACCTTAGAAAACATTTATTTCATGCAGCATGTCCTCCCTGTCATTTAGCAATGCTAGGAAATACTGAAAATCTGAAGCAAGACAGCAATACTGTCAAAGCCTCTGCTGAGTAATTGCACTTACTTTCAGCTGTGATTTAACTTTGGTCTCACTATTTGAAGGCTTTAAGCAACTGAGGAGGACCTAGCTCAGACCCTGGTGAGGTGACAGGTGACTGAGAGCTTGGTCTGGTGTGCTGTGGAGGATTCACAGGAGCCACGCCAGGTGGGCTGCTGAAGCACGTATTAAGCTTCCCAAGTACTCGGCAGCTCGCTGCAGCAGTGTGGAGACAGCCTGCTCCTCCCCATCTCAAAGGAAACTGTAGAAATGGATTGGGTATTCACAAAATTCACATTGCTCATGTGTGCAGAGCCTCAGCCTAACAAAAATGCAATTGCCATTTGGCAGGGAGAGCTGAGAGATTTTTAAGAGTTCATGAGCCAAATTCTTAGCTGTGGTAGCTTGAGTGAAAGTTACAGTTAAGGACAGAGGGTACTCTTTGGGAGTTGCATTTCCATGCCATAGTGTACTGATATATTCCTTAAAAATACTAAATTTTTTTTTTTTTTTGTAAAATGCTTGATATTTTTGAGAAGGCTGGTTCCACTCTCTCCCTTTTTAGAATAAACGTGTTGGAGAGTGATGCATAGAGAAAAGATTCAGGCTCAGGGGCCAGTCTAGCTTACTCTGCAGCTAAAAATAAGAATGGAAAACAAACTCATAACTTTGGACTAACAAAAAAAAAAGAAAAGAAAATTAAGATTGAACTGAGTGGAGTTTGTACTGGTGAGTGTTAACTCTCTTTGCATTTTGAAGGCATTATCCAGGCTTAAATAAGTATGCACCTGTCCTTCACAACATCTGGATGGCTTTGATCAAACCAGTGGACTTTGAAGCAAACCTTTATGTTCTTTTCTGGGGAATTATATTCCAAAAAGTTTTGCAAGTCCAGCTGTCCAGTGTTTGCTATTAAACATAACTTTAGTCCAAGGTTTGTGTAGGAATAAAAAGGGTTGATGGTACAGTCTTCATTTCAGGAATTTGGAGGACCCCCTGCAAGTACATTCCACTTTGAACAGAGTATATTTTAAAGCTATTACTTTTACTGCAGTATCTTAACACTTGAAAAGCTTATTTCTTTCATTTTCTAGGCTGTTTTCTCATCAGTATTTTACTTTGCTTCAGTTCCTCTCTACCAAGGCTTTCTCATCATTGGGTAAGAGCTCACTTTTTACTAATAGTGTGGAAAACCCGTGTATAATGAATATATTTGGGCTGATTAACTTGCAAGACATTCACATCTTGACTCTGCATGTTTCACAACGCTGGTTCAGAAGATTGATGTGATCCTTTTCTCCTTTCTGCTCCTCTGCACTGAGCAAAGCCACCGAGGCAGTGCAAACCCTTCTAGAAAACTTTCCAAAAGGACAGTTTGTCACATTCCAAACATGAGAAGCAGACCATTCTCCAGGAACCACTCCTTCGATCCTAGTGAAAAGCAAAGGGGCAATTGTTCTGCTCTGGTGCCTACACAGCAGTGAGAGACGGTGTTAGAAAGCAGGGACAACCCAACCTCTACAACAGAAGGAATCAGTTTCTGTCTGAAATATACTGAGATTGCATTTGTAAACCTATGACTCTATAGACCTTCAAGTATGTAATTAAAAAAGAAACAGCAAATTCATCTCCGCTGCTTTCTGATGCAAACAGGATCAACCCTGAACTGTAGAACAAACTTTGGGGCGGGGACAGGTCTGTCCTTGGCTCCATTAATAGCCTGTAACATCAGTTGCAATATTAGAACCAATCATCTGTGTATGAGTGTTTCTAATAAAAAGCCATTCAAAAAGCAGGTTTTTCCCACATGTAAAACTGGTGTGTGTCATTTGGCACTTCAAGAATACTGTATCTCCTTTCTGAAATACAGTATTCAGCAGTTCTGTTAACTCATCTACACCTTAGATAATTTACTGGTCTTCTACCTTCTTCCAGGTACTCAACAATTTACACAATGTTTCCAGTGTTTTCTCTAGTCCTGGACAAGGATGTTAAATCTGAAGTGGCAATGTTGTACCCAGAGCTCTACAAAGATCTTCTTAAGGTGTGGGAGACTCTTGCTTGTCTGTTTTGGTTTAAGGCATGATCCCCATCATGATTTGAAACTCTCTAAATGTGTAAAGTCAAATATATTATCAGTAGATACAGAATTTTATCATGCATTTTCAAGCAAAATTGTTTTAAAGGCAAATTTGAATTAACAGATACAACCAGATTTCCTGGCAGTTTGTTACTGAATGCTACATGAAATGCAATTTATTAAAAACGGCTGGGGAAATAGAAGTTCCAGTCTGTGGGAAATTCTAAAGATTTAATATTACTGATTTGTTCCAAAATAAAGGGGAAGGAGAAATTGTTAGGGATTTGGCACTATGATGAAGCCAGAAGAGGGGGTGAGGGGAAGGGATATGTTCATTTGATGGAGGGAGGAGGTTATCACATAGTTTCTTGAATAGAAATTTGCCTTGAGGCTGATCTAAAGGTTTGGTTGCTATGCCATTTTTATAGCTTAGCATGAAAGTTGAGTCGTTCTCCTTAGGCAAAGGAAACTTTATTTGATGTTTACCACAGAAATATCAGGTAGGTAAATCTTGTCTTAGATTCTTCTTTTTTCCTGGAAAATTTTTTGAATAATTGGAGTATGCAGACTGGGAACATCTTTCTTAATTGAAGGAAAGGGTGGACTGAGTCTTCAACAGATCCTTTCCCTGAAGGATTTCTGTTAAACAGATACTCTCAGAAGCAAAGCCTGTTTTTCCAACAGCCTGAATTAGTCTCCATCTGGTTTCACTTGCATGTTGTCTCTTATGTCATAAACCACTAATTCTCCAACCATCCTTAGGCCTGGTCTAAACATAGGGGGGTTTTGTACTGGTAGAGCTGTGTTGGCTGGAGATGTTTTTTTTAAAAACCTATCTGCCTTCAATATGATGGTGATTTGTGTGTGGGTCTAGAAATATTAATATATTCATATATACGTGTACACACACATTTCACAGTACAATGACTAAACTCATGAGACATCTTTGCACTGAATTAATTGTGTGTGCAGTAAGGACAAGGTTGTACCGTACTGTGCAAGCAGTGAGCTTCCACAGTCCCAGCCTTCCTTTGTGCATTGTGAAAAATGAGAATAGAGGCAGTACCTCAGGGTTGGTTGATGTGTTTTCTGGGTATTTTTTTCTACATCATGTTCAAATTCTCTCTTACTAGTTGCTGGGTTGATGTGTAAGTGAATGTTATAGAAGAAAACCCCAATGGAGCTTTGTCTTTTTCCCCCCCCTCTTAGGGACGACCATTATCATACAAAACTTTTTTAATATGGGTCTTAATAAGCATCTATCAAGGTAAGAAATCAACTTCTTCTTGTGCCTGTAGCTGTTTTAATGAGTACAAAATACCTAATTTTTTGTATTACAGGAAGTTAAAGAAGCAATGCATCCTCGGTATAATGAATACTCTTCTCTTTTTTTTGTGTGTCTCAGAAAATGTCAATAGAGTTACCAAAAGAAAAAAATATCTAAAAGTTTTAATAAATGTTCCAAAATAAGCAGATAATCCTTACTGATTTAATTGGTATTGCCATCCTCGACAGGGAGTGAATCCAAGAAAATAAAAGCTCTGTAGGCATTATCTTCTGTGTCATACCATAGAACCCAGGACAGGGATAACGGTCTCTTCTGCTGTATGAATATGATGACAAAGCCAAGGCATTTATAGAAAACTCACAAATGGTGGAAAGCTAAAGCCAGAGGGTGATGCATTGAGGGAAAGATTTCTTGAGCTAAGACCACTATCTGGTTACAATATTTGGTTAAAGTGACTTCACTTCTGATGTGCTGAATAACTAGAAAACAGCAGGCCAAACAATTGGGCTAGTTGCTAGCAGAGATGAGCCTGACTGAAAACTTGAGCAGTCCTAAATTTTGGAAAGTTCACAGCTGGATTTGAACTTTGTGGCTCGGGCTGTAGTCACTTGCAGGTTTTCCCTCCCAAAACTAGCCTAGTGTGATGGATGTTGGTGCAGATTACTCATGCTGCTAACATGAGTTATTTGTGCAGGTGGCTGTGTTGTGAGCATTCCCTGGCTAGCCAGAATAGAAGCACAAAACAATGCAACATTAACAGCAAGTTAATATGTACTCCTTTTGGAGGGAAGTGTAAAGGGGAGAGATTTTGGATGAAGTAGTGCATAGAGGGGCTAATTTGAACCCACTGAGCTTTTCAACACCTTGCTTCCATCTGGGCACCGAGGCACTGCAGTAGGTTTTAGAAGTATTTGATATCTTTTAGCTTCTGAGTAGTGACCGACTGCTTTTCTGGGAGGATGGAGTTTTGTGATGTTAAAAATCTCCAGTTGCCAAAATAGTGTGTATTAATTTCCTATCTCCATGTGTCTATGAATATGATAGACTGTTAGAAAAGTCTGGGCACCTCTGCTGTAACTTTTCCCTGTCTTCTCATCAGTTCTGTCTCCTAAATAGTAACTGATTCATTGTCAGTACATTCATCAGGTTTCATGAAAAACAGTCTCAAGACATGACTATGTTTCAGCCTTTCCAAGACCTAGCAGTGGGTTTTAGAGCTTAGACTGGTGTTTGAATAAAATACTGAAATGTTCCATTCCCTTGCAGGTAGCATCATCATGTATGGAGCACTCCTCCTCTTTGAATCTGAATTTGTCCACATTGTTGCCATTTCCTTCACATCCTTGATTCTCACTGAGTTACTGATGGTAGCGTTGACGATCCAGACGTGGCACTGGCTCATGATAGTGGCTGAGCTGCTTAGTCTTTCCTGCTACATAGCTTCTCTGGTCTTCTTACATGAGTTCATTGGTAAGATTAAATATATTTTCTCCAGTCAGTTAGTTTATGACCTGAACAGTAACAGGACTGAAGAGCTGAATTGAGTTTAAAGGCTGTTGATGAAGTCAGCAGCAATTACAATGGCAGTGGTCCTGACCAGAATAGGGTCTATTAGATGTGAAGACACCTGAAAGGTTTTTTAGTTCCTTCTTATAACAAAATGCTGGAGGAGGTAGATGTGGTCACTAGACTGTGTGCTGCCCAGTGAATCCCATCCATACGTTCAAAGCTTCACCCTATATCAGCTGTCATATATAACAGAGGTCTTTATTTCTGTATGGGTACAGAATATCAGACTACAGATTGAATCCTCTGGTGTTGGTGTGAAAGATTTAATCTTTTTAACAGGGTGAAGGAGCTGCCTTCTAAAACTTACCTTATTTTGTCTGCTTTGCTAGGGTCCTTCTCTTGGGGTTTGGTTGGTTTTTTTTAGTTGTCTGAAACAGAACTAATCCATTTTTCCCCAGCTGAAGAAAAATGGTGAGGAATGCCAGATCGCCCCAGTAGCTGTCTAGTTGCAAATACCAGATCCATAGGGTTTGCTCCAGTGTTCATTGAGGAACCACAAGATGTCACTACTTCTTCCATAAAGTTCTTTGCTAAATGGGAAGACAACAAGAGTGGCTTCCCAGCGGGCTAGATCTGTATCTCTTACATATGGCTATACCAGTTCCATTTTGAACAATGCTTCAACTATTTTTGCAAAGGTTCTAAGGTATTAGTACTGAGTTGAGATGTATTTGCTGGACTACTAGCAAAGTAGCAGAGGGCAGCTCCCAGAGTCAGAGGACTGTTTGAAGGAAGCTTAGTATTGCCAGGAGATGGATAGCCCTGTTGCAGATCAGTGTGTATGTGCACTCGCCTGTGAGGAGTTACACACCCTGCTGAAATGTCCTCTGCAGAAGGCTGTGTCTTTTGTAGAAGAGAAGGACAGAAAAGTGAGGAACCAGGTATTTAATAAGCTTTGAACTCCATGAACGTATAGAAGGTGAGGCACTTTAAGAAGCACTGGTAAATTGAATTGCTTTGCTGCACCTCTTAGCAAAACATGATTCCCATCTTCATTGACTGTGCTGTTTTCTTTATACAGATGTTTACTTCATTGCAACTTTGTCGTTCTTGTGGAAAGTCACCGTCATTACTCTAGTGAGCTGCCTTCCCCTCTACGTCCTGAAGTACCTGAGACGAAGATTTTCTCCACCAAGCTATTCGAAGCTCACGTCATAAGGCTGCTCTCCTTGCACGCCAGAGACAGATACTGCACATGGCTGAGAGACAAAATCATGTAGTTGTTACTATAATGAATACGTCCGATATTTGCATAAGGATCATGTGGTAATCTCTATTACATGCTGCTTATTGAAAAAGACTTCACAACTGCCATGAACAGAAACCTAACGATAAAAGGGAGTTTTTTAGGGTGGAGGCACTTGTTAGTTCATCCAGTTCCTGTCACTTTTGTTCAACTTAACTGGGGTCAAATGTACCTAACTGGGATGACGATGGGTTTCTCATGCATGGTTAGAAGTATCTGAAAGCTGCTAACTGACCTTGGAATTTACATTTGACAAATTTAAGTTACTTTTTTTTTTAAAGTATCTGTGCTGTTCCTTGCATTGTCTTATGTTGGTTTATATTATTTATCTTTTTGATTCAAGTAGTTTTCAAGTTCTTTTTACATCTCGGAAATCCCTTCATGTAGGTGATGCACTATACTGCTGACAGCCGATTCCTGATTTATGGCATGCTGTTTCCATAATGGGGCTCCAGCCTGTCGGATCTACACACACTTGAGAATCTGAGCGTGTTTGTGATTTTCCTTCAGTTGAAATGTGGTCACCCCAGTGACTTTGGAAGTATCCAGTCATTGATAAATAGAGAGAAATACTAGTCCAAAATGAAGAAATTCGGTTTTGTTTAGATTTTGTGCTTCCTGTTAAAAGGACCTGGTGACATAATAGCTTTACTTTTTATTTATTTGTATAGGAGAAATTATCTAAACTAAAGCAAATCCTCTTTGGAAAAGAAATTTGCAGTCGATCAGACTTGAAATGTGTCGACAACGTGAGAAGAGACTCGTACTGTTCTGCAGACAATGTGGCAGACGTGTCTTGAATCCTTGGAGACTGAAAGGAGAGGTCATAGAGCTGCTACTCCTCACAGCTACAAGAAATCTGTTTCCTGTTAGGGTGAAACTGTGAAGATGAGCTGCAAATAAGCTGAGGCACTCCTAGGTTGATGTCGTTCATGACATACTCCCTGCAGGGAGGCAGTTTTTGAGAACCTTTCACTTACTTTGCTCTAAAAAATGAACTTGAATCACAGGAGTGGGGTTCATGCGAAGGTGTTAGACTCATGTACAGAGCAAATTTATGTGTTTTTCATTTTCAAAAATTAAACTCAGTGAGTTCTGCTTTTATAATAAGCATTGACCCATGTTAGAATACTGTGAGGAGGGCAACATGCATTTAATCTGCTCAGGAGAAGAACAGAGAGTTACAGGAACCTTTTACAGTTGGGTCTGTGCATCAAACATGGATGAGATTTTAGTGGCAGCCATCCTCATCTAATGACTGTTTAGTCTGTGCTAAATTAGTTGCTTGCTGTTTCATTCCCACATCATAAAAGCCACTGTCGGAGCTGGCACTGCTGGCGCCATTGTTGGTCTGCTGCACGGAGGGATCGGGAACAGCAGAGCCCAGAGCCTGAGCTCCCTTCGCTCACAAGACAGCCCTTCCAGGTCAGGAACCAACTGCATTGGTGTGAGGAGCAGAAGCTCCCTGGTCATCTGTGCCATGCTGAACCTCTTTAATGGACTGCCAGCTTCTGTTGCCATTGTTACAGACGTTCCTCTGTCGCAAGCAGCACAATGCTGCATTAACAAGTCTGATGTGAAAATCAGTGGAAAATGGGAGTGTTGTTTTAAAAGAGATGGAGTCTGTGTCGACCCATAGTGGTACATCTTGAATTTTCAGATCTAAGATACAGCTGTGGGTTGTGTTGTAGATGTGTGGTACTTGCTCCAGGGAATGTTTTGCACAACCTGACCTGCCTTCCTTCCTTGCTCTCAGTTCCTGTGAGAAAATATCAAAGAGAAGGGGAAGCAAGTTTCAGAAGATTTAGAGAAAAATTGGATGTGCTTCATAATGTATGTGGCTTGGGGTGAGAGGAAGGTGCAAGTCCATATGACTTTGTTATTTCATGTGGGGGGAAACTCTCTTAATTTGGAAAATTGTTTCAAAATCCTTCAGGAATAACAGCAAATTATCTTTAATCTAAATCCCTTGTTTTTCTTTTGTGCCAGTCTTCTGGCAACCACCTTCAGAGACTGGCTAGGGAAAGCAAATTCTTAGTATTTACCTTTTCATAATACTTCGAAAAATTGCATTTTTTCCTTCTATTCTTATTCTCCTAAAAATAATAAGAAGAGACATTTCTACTTACTTGACACGTGTTTGTGTTAGGAAAGGCCCTAGAATCAGTGTTCTGAGTGATTTGCCTCCTGGAGAAAAAGCAGTGCCTGACAGCGCCTTTTGGGGGGAGTTGGGCTCACAGTCTTTTGTGAATTATGCCACTTTGCCAAAAAGATCCTTAATGTTGTCTTTATTGTGACTTGCTACAGCTTCTGGATACTGTCAGCCTTGCAGGTGTTTGGAGTCCCCAGTCAACATTTGATTTAAGTAGATTTTAAATACAAGAATCAAGGATTTCTTTTGGCCATTTCTTGTGACTGAGCAGTAAAGTCCCTCTTGTCGGCTGGCAAACACATGGCCGTATACTTCTCTGTAAAGCCCTGTCCCTATCTAGTGTGTAGTAGTAGTTAAATGTCCTGCAAGAATAACAGTGCCATGCTACTGTATGTAAATATCTGAGACGTATATATGGTAGATTTCACTGTTTCCTGAAGTCAATACAGTTTACACTGAGTGGACCATATTTGCAAAATATTGGCTTACACCAAGAAAGGGAGTGAATTGTGATTTTGGTTCTATTTATTGAAGCATAACTTTTCATAAGGATCCCACGTTTAGTAGAATTGGTAGTAATCTGTAGCTGTGTTTTGGGGTGTGAATTATGTTCCTTTGCAGCTAGTGTTTTTTGCACAAGGTTGTAAATCCAGGAAGTAAATTCTATCTGGGTATACACTGCATTTTTTAAAGCAATCAGAAAATTAAAACTGCCATCTAACAAACAGCAGAAAAGAGGAATGAGTGTTGTATTTCTCAAGTTTAGCACTTTATGCTCGCAATCTGTTTCTCTTAAGTTATTTAAAAATGTTTTTAAAAGCAAAATTTAATACATATGCTAATAATTACTGTACATTTGAATAAATGGATTCTCTGCTGGAAATTTAATCTTTTTCCTCTAGTATGATCATAATTTGTGCTTACTAGGAGTGTTTTCTTCTATGTACTATCTGGTTTGCAGCGTTACTTAGTGTTCTTCCTATTCCTTTTTTGTTGTTGTTTGCGTGGGGGTTTTTTGTTGTTGTTTTTTTTTCTTTTGTTGTTGTTCTTGTTTATGTGCTATAGCAGTTCATATAACTTGTGTGCTTTGGGACTGTGCCCCGAGCAATGCTGTAAGGTAGTGGTGTATGTCTCACAGTGTGCTCTTGCTTCCCATGGCTGCTTTAGGGAAGCCAATGCTCTGTGCTGTGCTGCTGCAGTGGTTGGTTAATGTGGGGTTTTGTGACATGCACCGTTCTCTTCTTGCATCTCTGCAGTAATTCCAGGTGCGTCTTCTGGTTTGGTTTGGTTTGTTTTGTTTTTTCTTTAACTCTGTATTTGTTTCCTTCATAGAGTTTGTCCTGGTGATCTTTTGTTTTGCTCAGCTCATAGTGCAATTGAAACATTCTTTACTCAACAGCAGCAGCTTAAATCTATGCAGGGTCTTATCAGAACTGGGCTGAGGAGTGATGAGTGACAACCCTGGTGCCCCCTTGATGTCAAGAGCTACGTGAGTAGAGCTACAGCTGTGACTGGACCAAACTGAGCAGCACCAAAGCTTTCTGTGGTCTATTGAAGTATCGCAGTGACAGCCTCTCGTCCTCTGCAACTGCTGAGGAAAAATTTGCTGTAGTTGAGTTTGAGTTTTCCTGAGAGAGTTAGATGGGTGATCCCTGAAGCATTCATTTGGTTTGTCTTCTGAAGGCAGCTGCTGCACTATCTGATGCATCATAAACCCTTGGTTTGCACAAACAGTGCTCTAAAACAGGTATGTGAACAACTATTCCATGCAGCTCACCATCACTAGTTCTTTGCACACAACTGTTTGGATGAGGTTTGACTCATCTTCTGGTGCCAGTCCAGTGCCCACTAAAATCTTCAGTGTAAGCTGGATGGGCTCTCTTATTTATTTATTTTAGTTATTATTAGTTCTTTAATAATTATTAAACTCTGATTTGCATGAAATCCTGGGTTCTACAGCTTTGCCAATATGGTCCATTACTACTGCCTACTACAACTTGTGTACTTACGCCTTTTGAGAACATTTTTAATTGTTAAAAAATAAATGTTAATTTAATTTTTAATTGGGGAAATGGATTCTGGTGTCAAAATGATATTTACTGTGATGCCGATGTTTTGTACCCGTCATCTAGTTGAACAACGTGTAAATACTCTTGGTTCAAGAGAAATACGAATGCCAATTATTTATTGTTCTGTGGAGTTACATGTTGCAGATGTGTAAAAACTTTAAAAAGAATGTTGTAAAACAAGGTGGCAAAATAAATTTTATGCAACTCCTTTACTTCATCCATGTACACCATGTATGATGCATCCAAGTTACTCCTGGTGTGATCAGTCCAAGATGTGATTGGACAGAGTTAAAGTATGGAGGTTAAGTCGTGTTGTGGCCTTGTCTACGTGGGAAATGCATGTCCAGAAAGTGTCAGTACTTTCTGCTGATCAGTGCAGAGCTGCTTCATTGATTTCTTTACTGTGAACAACAGTCTCTTCCAACAGTCTTAGCAGGAAGGGGTTTTGGAGGAGGGGAGGTTGACTGTTGATGTTTTTGTTTTGTTTGGGGTGTTTTTTAAAGTATCGGTGTAAGCTTTTGCTACCCTTCACTTTTGTTAGTGACTTCTTGCAAGAATACTTTCTGCAAGCTGTCACTGCAGTTTGATGGTATGGCTCAGCTCTGTGCAGGGCACGGAAGGTGCTGCCGGCCTCATTGCCACCTCTTCGGCTTGCCCCGGCCAGTGAGTGGACCTGTCTGCTGTGGCCACCAGGTGGAACTTCATCCCCAGGCTGCCACTTCCCTGCTGCCTTATCTACAACCAGATAGTCACGGAGTACCCAATTGTCCTGAGGAGTTTAAACAAGTCCTGTAATTAGTAAATTTGGTTTCAAGAGACTCAGCTCATTCAGGAAGTTTCTGGTCAATCATCCTCGTGACTTTTGGTGTATCCCCAGCTCGGGTCATTCTGGTGGTCATTCTGCTGGTGTACCCACTGCTGTGACTTAGGAGAAAGCCTTTTGTTTGAAACTTATATATGCTGCTCTTGGGAAAGCAATGATGCAATAGGATTAGGAACAGCTATTTTTGGAATGTTCTGATCCCTTGAATGTTAGGTTAAGTAACTGGCTCGGCACAGCAGCAGTCCCAGAGCTGGGGCTGGCTGCCCTGCTTCTGGGTCAGAAACAGGAGGGAAAGGCAGGATTTTTAACACTGAATATTATCTGCAGGGGAAATTTCAATAACCTTGATTAAAATCACAGTATGATGATTTTCTCTCAAAAATGTACCAGTCATAAAAATTCTCAAAAATCACACACACCAAAAATAATGTAATTGGATAAAGTAAATCTATAACTTGGGAGACTAACTAGAATAGTGCTAAATTATCCCTCAGATCATTAAGCATTTATTAAAGACTTTCCTTTAGATTCTGCCAGCATTTTAAGTTTATATTATTAACATTTTGTATAAAATAGTTAACGCAAATGTTAAATAAATGATTTTTGTGCTTTTTGCACACATCAAATGAATGCTGTAGACTCCAGAAATTACAGTAACAGACTTCACTCCCAAGTGTTACCAATTTCCCCATTCTAAATGGGTTACATAAGCCCTAGTTAGTGGTTCTTTTAATTTATGGCTGGTTTCTTTTTAATGGTGAAATGTGTAATTAAAAAAAGCTAGAAATAGTTTTTCTAAACTCATTCTGGAAAGGGAAGGAGAATTTCTGCTTTTTTTTTTCTTTTTTTCTTTTCACCCAAACATTGCATAATAGTAGAAATGTCAAAGATTTCCATGGGGTTTAATTTCATTCTTCATGTGGCTGTGGTCATACAAGAAGTTTGAACACTGCAGGGGTTGGCAGATTTTTGGAAGATCGTGTATCCTGGGATAAGTTTTCAGCCTAGGCTTTACCAAAGAATACCAGTGGCCTTATTTTTCAAACTGTGGCTGTATTAGACACTAGCATCTTTTTTACTTCTAAAAAAAAAAAAATAAAAAAATAGGTGTTGGCTGGTAATTGGGTGTCCTACTATAGCCCTGAGCTTTATGTGTTGTATGACAATGTACAGAAGCTTCTCTTTACCTTAAACTGATTGGAGAGAAGAAAACCTTGTTCACATGCCCTCTTCCTTTGCCTTCAGATGGATCAAGACATGGTAGCTGTGCATCTACTGTTGCATTACTGTGGCATTAAATATCTTTGTCGTGATAAACCTGCACTGGAGGAAGGTAACTGCTTCTTACTCCCATTTCATAGGTAGGAGATGGGGGCAGAAAGAAACTGTGGTCTCTGGGAACCCAAAGCCTACGCAGTGCAGAACAGTATTTTTATTTTGATTATTGGGCTTTTCCCCACTGTAAACACTGAAGTCCATCCTATAGGAAAGTTACTTATTCCACAGAGAATTCATATATCTGGTTTTATAGGACTGTGACTGCAAGCTTAAAAAAAACTCTGTCCTTTGTATACAGAGTAATGGTAGATCCCAATCCAGAAATTTTGCCAGGTTCTTCCTCCTTAACCTGGACCTGCAGATCCAAATCACATCTGTGCTAAATGTTTTGCAATTGCATGTGAGAACGGTGAGTTTGAGCGCAAGCAGCAGCTGACTGCAGCAATAGCTTTGCTGCAACTGCAAAAAGGTAATGCAAGGACAAAGTGCTGCTGAATGTGGCAGCAGCTACTGGCAGCACAGAATCCTGGTCCAGCACCCATTTAAGGTCAATGTTAAAACTGATGCTGTGGCTTCCTTGAGCCACAAACTGGCATTTCCTGGTCCTAAAACTTCCCGGGTGGTGTGGGGCTCTCTAAGTTACATGGTGAATATCTGAATTTATGCAGCTTGTATTTAAAGTTACAAATATCAGCAGCTTGCAGGATCCAGCCTTCAGAATAAAGCCCTTCCCTCTGCTGCTCTTCTTCCCGTCGTGGCCTGAGACCTAACTGGTATTGAGTCAGCGGGTTACACAAAAGGGCTTAAAAATCATTGCATTCCCACTTTAAAGTCTCCCTCTCTTGGCTTGCTGTAATTGTGCACGTAAGGAAGAATATTGTGTGCTGTTCAGATTCTCTCACAGAAAGAAGTAGTAACAAGAACAATCTGTGCAAAAGAATTTAGCGCATTAAAGATGAGGGTAATAGTCATTCTCATTTGTCCTTTTATGTGAAACAGATTTTATTTTAAATGTACACTCTGAGTATCCTAACCATATCCAGAAACTTGTTTACCAGGGTAAAAAGTAGAATTAGTCACAATATAGATTAAGAGTGCGAGTAGAGGTGAATTGATTGTACTATGAGATTCTGTTTAGTCTGCTCAGTAGTACTCCTGGAGCACACATCTTGTTGAGCACATGGGAAGCAGTTATCTCCTGTGCTTGAGATTTCACCAGACAGGAGATTTACTCATGTGTTGCACATCTGCTAAAAAAAAAAAAAAGCTGTGTTGTTAATTCTGCTGTAGGCATTCTATTTCTCTGCTATTAGACATGGCTCTCTTGCACTGGCTCTTCTGCTTTTAAGACATGCCACTTTGGATTCATTTTGTACACTGGCAGATTTCACCAATGTGTGAGTTGTCAAAAAGTGATGAAAATTGCTATTGATTGGGATTCCTATTTAAAATGAGAACAAACCATGTATTGGTGAGATCATTTTATGTAATGCTTTGTAATGGTCCTGATGTTACCTCCGTGTCCTGGAGCATGTTACCTGTTCCAGCCGCAATGGTGTAACTGCCATGGAAAGAAGTGCTGCTTGGTGCTGAGCCTATGGGAAAGACCAAGGGATGCTGCCCACAGAGGCAGAACTCCTCTGCACCCGTTGTAAATTCCAGATTAAGGCTTTGAATAAAAGGCAAGTTTGTAAGTATCAGCATTCCCTCTGTCAGTGTCTCTGATCTGACCCAGTGGGTTCCAGTGAGTCTTTGCATCCTGCATCTGGCATTGCTGTGCCTGCCATCCTGAACCAGCACAGGCAGAGACATTGCTGTTGCTCTGGCCAGGAACGTCCACGTGTGAATTGGCTCTCCTGAGCCAGCCGGGGTGCTAATTTGGAACTGGAAGCTCAAATGGCTCACACTTAGTGTGTTTTGTTACCTTTGGCTTTGATCTTGTTCTAAGACTTAAAAGACAGGGCCTTTGAGGAGAGACCTCTGGACCACAGCAGATGGAGAAGTAGCTAGTCATCTTGCTGTGAGGACCGGGACACTGCCAGCGGTCCTCTTGGCCTCAAGATCTTACTTTGTCCTGGAGATGCTGCTGGAAGTGTTTATTGCTCTCCAGCTGCACCTCTGTAAGGCTCTGTTGTGATCTCCTTATGTTTGACAACAAGCACACCATGAGCTGTTAAAATTTCTGAGCCCTAGAAAAAAGCAGCCATCATTTTAACTGCTCTCTTGCCAAGGCTTCCTTGGTGAGCCTGCCACATGAGCAAGGAGAACGCTTGCTGTTGGAGCTGCACTGGTGGTTAGCAAGCCCAGGAAAAGCCGAGTGCCACCCTGCCCAGCTGAGCTTCACCTCCCAAATTCCCACTGGGCAGCACTGTGGGTGTCAGCCCTCCAGCCCTCACAGTGCTCCAGCCCTATTTCTGTGGGGTGTGTACATGTTACCTTTGCACGTAGGTGTAGTTACAGATCACTTGATTTGCATGTAAGATCCTTTTCTTAATTTTTAACTACACTGCAGCAGCTTATTAATGTGGCTTTAATTATTTAGTATGCCATCTTGGCTTCATTCTAGCTTGGAACAATTACTTGAAGCCAAATGACAAACAGAAAAGTGATTTTAACATTGAAGGCGAATAAAATTAAACAAGAGCAAGGAAATTTTTTGGCCTAAAGTGTGAGCTGGAAACTAGCCGTGGTTCTTCTCCTTATCCCCATTTGTGGCCAAGGTAAGTCAAATACCTGGAGAAGGGGAAGACCAGTTTTAAGCAGGTTCTACACTACTGTTGTCTGCTGTGAACTACTCCAAAGAAGCATTTATCAATTATTATTTGCAGTGGGGCAGGGGAACTTGGACCTTCTCCACTCTGACAGCTAGGCTGTAAAATTAAAAAGAAATTTCTAAAAGACCAAGATTAGATGTTATCAAACCCTCAGCTATCTTGCTTTCTCCAGATATGCTGTTTTCCAGTCTCTGGTATCCTTTTATTTATTTGTCAAGATGCATTGCTGCATTTTAGATAAATTAACCAAAATGACAGTTTACATTTCAGGCTGCAACTAGTGCCAGAATTTCTCAGGCAACTGTCTAAAGACTAAAGTTCAAAACGGCCCAATTTTGCTTCTAGGAAGTCTCAAGCCTTCTACTGCTCAGACTTTGATATCTAATCTTTCCTATACGCAAGGTGAAATGAGCCAGAACCCAAATTTTCTAAGTGAAATTGCTATTTGCAACACTAACCTGTAAGAAGAAATTCTTTCCAAAATCAGCTGGAAAGAAGTACTTTGTGTTGGTATCTCAGTCGAAGACCCGTGGTGGTGTACACAATCAAGTCACGCTCATTCACACCCTCACACAATCCTTGGGGTTTGTTCAAGTCCAAGTTGAATTCTTGTGAGTCCTTGTTACTGAAGTGTGGAACTAATTTTGACAGGTGCGGTGTTCACCATAAATAGCCTTCAACAGAAAGAACCATCTGGTGTTTCACATCTGAACAACAGCTCTTTCCTTCAACAGTCTAGGTGTCTTCTGTGATCTTTCACCATCTGCACAATACCATGCAGGGCAGTGATTTATACACATTCCCACTCTTCTTTCTTTCAGCTCCTGTTGCCATTCCAGCTCTGAGGAACATAATGCCACAAAGCCTTCAGTAAAACCAGAGCCTGGAGGAAATATCAGGTGTTAACATCCAATAAAAAGCTAACACGCTTCAATGAACTAGGATTGCAAGGTACCTCTTGTATGGCCCAAGCAAGGACTGACCTAATGCAGCAGTTTTATGATGGTGGCAGGTAAGGACTAATTATAGACCCTGGACTCCATCATGAACTGACTTGTCAAGTTAACTTACCACCTGAAGTACCTACAATTACGGTGTGGGGCCTTTCTACTCCTTCGTATAACTGAGTGCAGTTGCTCCTGAAGAAATGTAGTGAGTAAATCTGAGGTGCTGAAAGAAATACTGCACTAGAAATTATGCTGTAGGGAACATTTTATATATTTTGGGGTAAATTAATGACCAGGTTTGGGGTTTTAGGAAAAAAAAAACAACAAACAAAACCCCAAAAAACCACAACAAACTTTGTGCACAAATACATACTTTAAAATATAGTTTCTTTCAAACATCAACTGTTTTAACAACGGTATAAATCAGATTTTACAGACCACGTATTTCAAGTATGAAGTTCATTAAATGTGTGAAATTCTAGATTAGCTGCCGGGTGTGGCCAGAGCCCCAGTAATGAAACACAAATTGTGTTCAGAATACAATATCAGATTCCCTTGCCCTGGCAGTGATATTAAAGGGATAAACCCACCTTTTCAAAACAGTCATAACCTTTCTTTATTGTCTTTGTTTAGTTTAGCCATCATATGATATAGTGAATGACTGCATCAGTGTTTCCATCCTGAGCATAATGTACAGGTGTCTAATTGAATTAGTTGGTTGTTGTTAATAAACCAATTTATGTGCTAATGTAACTGAAACTAATGCTATGGATTTATACATGCATTTTTGCCAGTGCCCTGATAGTGGCTGGTAGTCTGTCTTTAGATACAAGAATATCACTCTAAACTGAAATTCACTCTGAACTTCTGTGGAAAAAAAATGCTTTATATAACGAGAAAGTAGTGTGGCTTTGATTTGGTGTGTTCCACCAGCATAACTGTATTCTCCAGCAGAGCCAGGAGTTGACAGGTTTGGGTGCTTGAGCCCAAGTAGTCTGTGAGGGTGGTGGGTTTCATAGTCAATCTTCTTCGTTTGCTAATTTTTCCTGGACTGACTTTCACTCATTAATGCTCTCCTTCCCAAAAGCATAGCAAAGACCCAGGCAGCCCCTCTGGAGAGGTGTTTGCTGCTGTCTGGGACCTGGAAGAAGACCCATGCTGAAAACTAAAGCCTGCTGGTGCGTGGATGCGTGTACCTAAGGGATGTTGAACTCATCCCCCTGAAAGGAACAGCTGGGGAAAAAATGCTCCTAATCACCTGCCAGCAGAAGGATCTCTTCAAATTCCTACTGTGGTTCTTTCTCTACAGTAACTCCTTGGAAGGGGAAGGTGAGTTCAACAGCTGGGTATAACAATTAATTAATGATGACATTCTCATTCCACAGTCTTCTCTGTGAGCTGAGAGCAGTGTGCAAGAGTGACCAGCTATTTCCTTCTACTGTTGCAATAACTGTAATTTAGGGGCTAAGATCTCTGTTGTATCCATCTTCACTGAACAGAGCAGGCAGGAAAGGATTCCCAGTGCTCATATTCCCCAGGTAAGAGCACTGGCCAAAGCAGCTCAAGGGCTCTGGAGTGCTGAGCCAACAGGCACCTGTGATTCCATGCTGCCTGCTCAAGACCAGCACAGGTAGTTTCTTCCTCTCCCTTTTTTCCTTTGCTGTGCAAAGGGAAGGAGGTTCATAAGCCAGTTTTAATCCTCATGTGACCAATAATGGGAATGTCCCACGTAGCAACTTTAGATGGAACTAAAAATCCAGGTTTAAGAAGTAGAATAATTGACATTTCTCATGCATGGCTATTTGCTGGAGATTTCCCAAAGTATGGCCTGGTGACTGCACTTACAGGGACCTAAGTGCTACGAGAAACAGGTTGAATGGTAACATGTTGCTTACTTGCCTGGCCCACATAGAGAAGCACCTCTCCTACTCCCAGTATTCACTAATGTTTGTCCTAATTAGTCCAGTGAGTAATTGCTCTATTTGGCTATCTCTTCTTTTTTTTTTTTTTACCTTAGCTTGAAATCTTGGAAAATGAAACAAAAAAAAAACCAAACCCACCCAACCAAAACAACAAAAAACAAACCACAAACAAAACCACCTTATGGTTTCATAATCTTAAGGAGAAAATATCCTTGACAAGAAACTAATACCTTTAGAGCCTCATCCAGAGTTCTTATTTGTTTAATTAGTCTTGCTTTAAAAAAAAAAAAAAAAAAGTTATGTTTCAACTTCATCCTATGCACTCATTTGCAAGCTGGAGGGCTTAAGTGTCTGTGAAAACAACATTTGATGGTTAGGTAAAAACGTAGCAACATAGCTCGTGATGTATAAACGTTCCTCTTAGCACAAGTTTGCTAAATCGAGGCACACTGAGCGATTTCGGGTTTGATGGACATCTAGCACCATTTACAGTCCAGTAAAGCAACATACTGTTTTTATTTTGGAGCTGTCATATTTGAATCCTTTTGGCAAAGGTGATGATCCACCTGCACATTCCCCGTCCCTGGCTGAGCCCACCCCACATCCTGCCAGAACCAGCCCCTCCCGTGGCACCTCCTCCCAGGGCTGTGCCATCTCGTTCCCTATATAGATATGGGGAATATGTGTAAACTCTCGGATTTTCAGCTGAATGATCAGATTTGCCTTCTTCCCAGGCATGAAACAAGCCTCCCAGGAAGACCAGTCCTCTCTGTCATACCTAATGAGCCATCCTGCTTCATTTTCTTTCTCCTGCAAATTAATTTCCATGCCTCTCAAATTCCCTGTGCAAGAATCAGTGTGGGCTCTTGTCAAATCGAAAGGGCCAGAGTAGAGCTAAGTAGTGATTTTGGTCCCAGAGGCGAGGTGGGAGTTGCGGTGGGACATGGGGCCATCACAGGGGTATCTCGGGACGCTGGCGGGGCTGGAAGATGCTGCAGGGCCGGGCAGGTCCTGGGCAGCTGCCCCCAGCTGTGCAGCAGGCTGAGCCAGTTGGTTTCTCCCTGAATAAAAAGCCTAAGGCCGCGTTTTTAGGAGGTTGAGGTTGAGTATTTTTTTTCTACAGGTGCAGGTCTGGTATTTCTTTCACATGTAACCCAATGTGAGGGTGTAAGACATTTCCATATACAAGAGGTTAAGATCTCGTGTGACTGCTTTGCAAATGTACCTCACTGTATGTCTGCAATCCTACATATTTCTAGGAGACAGACATGGTAATACGTAAAATGGGAAACTGCAGCCTAGGATGGTATCACATCAGGCCAGATGAAGTAATTCCATCCTTCTGGTCCCATAAGAGGGCAGTAATTCAAGAGCTGCCTCACTAAAGACAACGAGAGCAGGGCTGTATTGTTCTGTGAGTGAATTGGAAGACATTTATTTAAATTTTTGAGGGGACAGGGAAGAGAATGAATGTTCTCTACCCTTTCTTCAATACTTCTCTTTTATTTGTGGTTTTGTTTTCTGAGGTTGATTTTCCTATGGAAAAAGGAAAATAAAAAAAAAATAAAATCACTCCTCACTTGTAAAAATAATTTTTAATGTTCACAAACAGAATCTGTTTACTAAAGGCGAGTACTTAGGAGATGAGATAAAAAATAGTCTCAATCTATTGAATTTTGTTGGAGAGAAAAAAAAAAAAGGAACAAACCAAACCAAAAAAAGACAGAAAAAAACAACATGCAAAACAAGATAATTTCAACCAATTTTTGGTTTAGATGAAAAGCTATATCTCATTTGGGGAAAAAAAAAATGTTTTGATGGGAAAAAAATCAAGCAGTACTAGTTCCAGTGTCAGAGAGCTGTATGTGGGTGGACTCCCCAAGCCACGTGGTGCTCATTAGTTTACAGAGTGTCAGATCCTGTAATGAAGTGAGTAGATATGTTATTTAGACAAGTGCATTGTCAGAAATAAGCTTGAGTTGGTAACATGTTGTTGTGATGCTCTAGGATGGTTATGAAAATGGAAGGAGGTGCCAGTTTGCATAACTTAAGCAGGCCAAGCTGCAGATGTTGAATTGTTTGTCCTTGTTGGGTTCTGTTCAGGACTCTTGATTAGGTGCAGTGAAGATGCACCCGGAGGGTGTAAATCCGGTGTTTAGACACGGCTCTGCTTAACGTCTTGAACATGTCGAGGTTGAGCTGCAGAGTGCATTGTATGTGGTGGCAGATTTGGGGAGAACAGTATTTACTTTGGAAGGGTGAGAAGCTTTTGTCAAAAATACTTATTGTTGCTGTGAGCCTGAAATACCTTTTGCAAGTG
The DNA here is from genome assembly GCA_027560015.1 of Chloroceryle amazona. Lineage (NCBI taxonomy): Eukaryota > Metazoa > Chordata > Aves > Coraciiformes > Cerylidae > Chloroceryle > Chloroceryle amazona. The sequence goes on from JANHFX010010462.1 coordinate 74,430, forward strand.
GAAAACAGAGATGTCTCCATGAAGTCTATGATGATAAACTCTGGGCAGCTGCCCCAATGGCCTGAGAGCACATCCTCAGGAAGCCTTGATGTCTTATCTCCTGGAGAGCATGAGAAATTTCTTTTTAAAAAAAACAACAATTTCATTTTTTATTGCCAATGAACAGCTCTGAGCCGGCCAGGGAGCCCTAATTCTCTGGCGGGAGGTGCAATGGCCCTGCCCGGTGCCAGGGCAATGCTGCGGGTGGCTGTCAGTGGAGGACAGGGACCCCCTGTGACCTGACTCCTTGGAGCCCCCCAGGCCAGCTGCCGGCTCTCACCAGGCACTTGCAGCGCTCATCTCCCGGGTAGGGAGCTCCTTGCTCAGCCTCCTCGGCTGGGAGCCCGGCACGCTGAAGACAGGCTGGGCTCCTCACAGGGAGAACGGCTGTTTCCAAACCTACCTCCTGAGTCAGGGAGTGGGCCAGGGCCAGGGCTGGGGCCAGGAGATGCAACCCTTCCCCTCTCCCCAAAAGGCAGGGTATCCTTTTGGCAAATCCCAGAGGTGCCATGGGCATGGTGGGCATATGGGTCTGATGTTGGAGGGGTAGGGATGCAGTCCAGAATATGCCCCTGTAAGGAAGAGGAAGTATTCTCCTAAAGAGGGAATAAATAGCTAAAAATATTAGCTATTAATAGCTCCTTACCTCCAAAAATAAAATCCCTTAGTGATACCAAAATAAGAAAGCAAAGGAAAGTCGGAGGTATTTGGCCTTCCTTTGAAAAGGGAAGCTAAAAATAACTATATATATATAAAAATCTCTCGTTTCTAGGGAAAGTCTCTGCCCCCGCATCCAGCTTGCACAGTTATATAAGACTTGAACTACATCCCCCTTCTCCTCCACGGCCACTCACAACTCGCTGGGAGCCAGAGCCAGATGGAGAAAGGTTCCGTCAGGAAAGTTTAACTCAGTGGGGAAGCTGCAGCCAGTGGAGGACACGATTCTCTCGCTGAACTCTCCAAAAGCCTTGGAAATCTTACAGTTGTGTCATATGCTGGTTTGGGGAATGCTAGCAGTCCGGAGGCAGCCGCCAGCCCTCTTTCACTTCTTTCTTGCCTTTTTTTTTTTTTTTTTTTTTGCTTTGCACTAAGTTTAATTTGGGTAGCAGGATTCAGCATTTTTAAGTTGGAAAAAACTTGGTGGAAGAAGATATTTTAGGAAAACCCTGTCATGTGAACTAGCGGGAGCCGATCAAACTGAGCTATTAAAAGAAAGACATTGTATTTTTAAACGGTCCAGACTAGGGAAGCCAACCTGTGTGCCATAACCGCTGAGCTGGGACTGCTCCCCGATTATAGCTCAGCGTGGGAGGAGGCGAAGCTTTCCGTCGGGGTCGCCCATTCTCCGTTCGTTCTGGGATACCCTTTGGCTGAGCCCAGTGTGTGCTCTCCCCCCAACCCCTCCCCCCATTTGTGCGTGTCCTCCTCCTGCACCTGGGTGCTCCCTCCACTCACCTTCAGCCCCCTCTAGCTCACCCCTTCCCACCTCTTTGGTGCTCCCTCTCAACTAAAGCCCTTTCCCATCTCCTCTCCTCTGCATTTCCAAATGCAATTATAAGGAGTGATGCTGCTGAGGTGACTGGTTAGTGCCACAGTGAAGAGTTTGGGTGGTACGGGTGGAAGTTGGGCGAAATTACTGATTTCTCCCAACTAATAATTAATTAGCAATTGTTTTGCCCTCCATGCAAAGCAGCAACCTCAGTTTCCCTTTAATATTTTGAAAGAGAAATCAAGTGGTTCCGATTTTACCTCTCCTGATGCCCACAGTGGGTTCAATTAAACACGCCGGTTAGCGTAGGGTGGCACCTCTGTACAGGAGCCGGGGGCTGCGGGGTGCAGCGGGAGGGCTCGGTCCCCCGTG